>JACTAT010000032.1:792500-801802 GCA_014526335.1 Chrysaora quinquecirrha
GGTTGGGGTTGGGGTTGGGGTTGGGGTTGGGGTTGGGGTTGGGGTTGGGGTTGGGGTTGGGGTTGGGGTTGGGGTTGGGGTTGGGGTTGGGGTTGGGGTTGGGGTTGGGGTTGGGGTTGGGGTTGGGGTTGGGGTTGGGGTTGGGGTTGGGGTTGGGGTTGGGGTTGGGGTTGGGGTTGGGGTTGGGGTTGGGGTTGGGGTTGGGTTGGGGTTGGGGTTGGGGTTGGGGTTGGGGTTGGGGTTGGGGTTGGGGTTGGGGTTGGGGTTGGGGTTGGGGTTGGGGTTGGGGTTGGGGTTGGGGTTGGGGTTGGGGTTGGGGTTGGGGTTGGGGTTGGGGTTGGGGTTGGGGTTGGGGTTGGGGTTGGGGTTGGGGTTGGGGTTGGGGTTGGGGTTGGGGTTGGGGTTGGGGTTGGGGTTGGGGTTGGGGTTGGGGTTGGGGTTGGGGTTGGGGTTGGGGTTGGGGTTGGGGTTGGGGTTGGGGTTGGGGTTGGGGTTGGGGTTGGGGTTGGGGTTGGGGTTGGGGTTGGGGTTGGGGTTGGGGTTGGGGTTGGGGTTGGGGTTGGGGTTGGGGTTGGGGTTGGGGTTGGGGTTGGGGTTGGGGTTGGGGTTGGGGTTGGGGTTGGGGTTGGGGTTGGGGTTGGGGTTGGGGTTGGGGTTGGGGTTGGGGTTGGGGTTGGGGTTGGGGTTGGGGTTGGGGTTGGGGTTGGGGTTGGGGTTGGGGTTGGGGTTGGGGTTGGGGTTGGGGTTGGGGTTGGGGTTGGGGTTGGGGTTGGGGTTGGGGTTGGGGTTGGGGTTGGGGTTGGGGTTGGGGTTGGGGTTGGGGTTGGGGTTGGGGTTGGGGTTGGGGTTGGGGTTGGGGTTGGGGTTGGGGTTGGGGTTGGGGTTGGGGTTGGGGTTGGGGTTGGGGTTGGGGTTGGGGTTGGGGTTGGGGTTGGGGTTGGGGTTGGGGTTGGGGTTGGGGTTGGGGTTGGGGTTGGGGTTGGGGTTGGGGTTGGGGTTGGGGTTGGGGTTGGGGTTGGGGTTGGGGTTGGGGTTGGGGTTGGGGTTGGGGTTGGGGTTGGGGTTGGGGTTGGGGTTGGGGTTGGGGTTGGGGTTGGGGTTGGGGTTGGGGTTGGGGTTGGGGTTGGGGTTGGGGTTGGGGTTGGGGTTGGGGTTGGGGTTGGGGTTGGGGTTGGGGTTGGGGTTGGGGTTGGGGTTGGGGTTGGGGTTGGGGTTGGGGTTGGGGTTGGGGTTGGGGTTGGGGTTGGGGTTGGGGTTGGGGTTGGGGTTGGGGTTGGGGTTGGGGTTGGGGTTGGGGTTGGGGTTGGGGTTGGGGTTGGGGTTGGGGTTGGGGTTGGGGTTGGGGTTGGGGTTGGGGTTGGGGTTGGGGTTGGGGTTGGGGTTGGGGTTGGGGTTGGGGTTGGGGTTGGGGTTGGGGTTGGGGTTGGGGTTGGGGTTGGGGTTGGGGTTGGGGTTGGGGTTGGGGTAGGGTTGGGGTTGGGGTTGGGGTTGGGGTTGGGGTTGGGGTTGGGGTTGGGGTTGGGGTTGGGGTTGGGGTTGGGGTTGGGGTTGGGGTTGGGGTTGGGGTTGGGGTTGGGGTTGGGGTTGGGGTTGGGGTTGGGGTTGGGGTTGGGGTTGGGGTTGGGGTTGGGGTTGGGGTTGGGGTTGGGGTTGGGGTTGGGGTTGGGGTTGGGGTTGGGGTGGGTTGGGGTTGGGGTTGGGGTTGGGGTTGGGGTTGGGGTTGGGGTTGGGGTTGGGGTTGGGGTTGGGGTTGGGGTTGGGGTTGGGGTTGGGGTTGGGGTTGGGGTTGGGGTTGGGGTTGGGGTTGGGGTTGGGGTTGGGGTTGGGGTTGGGGTTGGGGTTGGGGTTGGGGTTGGGGTTGGGGTTGGGGTTGGGGTTGGGGTTGGGGTTGGGGTTGGGGTTGGGGTTGGGGTTGGGGTTGGGGTTGGGGTTGGGGTTGGGGTTGGGGTTGGGGTTGGGGTTGGGGTTGGGGTTGGGGTTGGGGTTGGGGTTGGGGTTGGGGTTGGGGTTGGGGTTGGGGTTGGGGTTGGGGTTGGGGTTGGGGTTGGGGTTGGGGTTGGGGTTGGGGTTGGGGTTGGGGTTGGGGTTGGGGTTGGGGTTGGGGTTGGGGTTGGGGTTGGGGTTGGGGTTGGGGTTGGGGTTGGGGTTGGGGTTGGGGTTGGGGTTGGGGTTGGGGTTGGGGTTGGGGTTGGGGTTGGGGTTGGGGTTGGGGTTGGGGTTGGGGTTGGGGTTGGGGTTGGGGTTGGGGTTGGGGTTGGGGTTGGGGTTGGGGTTGGGGTTGGGGTTGGGGTTGGGGTTGGGGTTGGGGTTGGGGTTGGGGTTGGGGTTGGGGTTGGGGTTGGGGTTGGGGTTGGGGTTGGGGTTGGGGTTGGGGTTGGGGTTGGGGTTGGGGTTGGGGTTGGGGTTGGGGTTGGGGTTGGGGTTGGGGTTGGGGTTGGGGTTGGGGTTGGGGTTGGGGTTGGGGTTGGGGTTGGGGTTGGGGTTGGGGTTGGGGTTGGGGTTGGGGTTGGGGTTGGGGTTGGGGTTGGGGTTGGGGTTGGGGTTGGGGTTGGGGTTGGGGTTGGGGTTGGGGTTGGGGTTGGGGTTGGGGTTGGGGTTGGGGTTGGGGTTGGGGTTGGGGTTGGGGTTGGGGTTGGGGTTGGGGTTGGGGTTGGGGTTGGGGTTGGGGTTGGGGTTGGGGTTGGGGTTGGGGTTGGGGTTGGGGTTGGGGTTGGGGTTGGGGTTGGGGTTGGGGTTGGGGTTGGGGTTGGGGTTGGGGTTGGGGTTGGGGTTGGGGTTGGGGTTGGGGTTGGGGTTGGGGTTGGGGTTGGGGTTGGGGTTGGGGTTGGGGTTGGGGTTGGGGTTGGGGTTGGGGTTGGGGTTGGGGTTGGGGTTGGGGTTGGGGTTGGGGTTGGGGTTGGGGTTGGGGTTGGGGTTGGGGTTGGGGTTGGGGTTGGGGTTGGGGTTGGGGTTGGGGTTGGGGTTGGGGTTGGGGTTGGGGTTGGGGTTGGGGTTGGGGTTGGGGTTGGGGGGTTGGGGTTGGGGTTGGGGTTGGGGTTGGGGTTGGGGTTGGGGTTGGGGTTGGGGTTGGGGTTGGGGTTGGGGTTGGGGTTGGGGTTGGGGTTGGGGTTGGGGTTGGGGTTGGGGTTGGGGTTGGGGTTGGGGTTGGGGTTGGGGTTGGGGTTGGGGTTGGGGTTGGGGTTGGGGTTGGGGTTGGGGTTGGGGTTGGGGTTGGGGTTGGGGTTGGGGTTGGGGTTGGGGTTAGGGTTGGGGTTGGGGTTGGGGTTGGGGTTGGGGTTGGGGTTGGGGTTGGGGTTGGGGTTGGGGTTGGGGTTGGGGTTGGGGTTGGGGTTGGGGTTGGGGTTGGGGTTGGGGTTGGGGTTGGGGTTGGGGTTGGGGTTGGGGTTGGGGTTGGGGTTGGGGTTAGGGTTGGGGTTGGGGTTGGGGTTGGGGTTGGGGTTGGGGTTGGGGTTGGGGTTGGGGTTGGGGTTGGGGTTGGGGTTGGGGTTGGGGTTGGGGTTGGGGTTGGGGTTGGGGTTGGGGTTGGGGTTGGGGTTGGGGTTGGGGTTGGGGTTGGGGGGTTGGGGTTGGGGTTGGGGTTGGGGTTGGGGTTGGGGTTGGGGTTGAGGCAAGTTATTTGACACCAGATTATGATGTTGGTGGTATAACGATCATTTTGAGCAGTCGTGCCATTTTGGGGTCACGTGCCTGATGACGTCATTTTTGTGGGGCTCATTTTCTCTAAAATGAGCTGTAACTCGCATAATACTTGACCGATTTGGTTGAAAATTGTTTCAAACACCGTAAAATTAAATGCCCTTTCATTTGGTATACGGCACGATATATTTTGGGAAATTCGGCGAATGTTTTTCCGAATTCAGCAACTTTTTGATGACGTCATAACGTTAAATATTGATTTACCAATTGTGTCTCAAGTGACTGGTTGTCAAAATGGTGTCCAATCACTACTACTATTATCAGAATCACTTGTGAAATCTGATAAATGTTCCCAGTCATCATCATCTTCAGATGTTTCACATGATGAGCTATCAGTAGACATTGCCTGATTTGAGGTTGCTGCGTCTTTTACCATATCTTCCCATTCTTCTTTGCGAGATGAGGTTGACTTAGAAATTTTCATCCTCTTTCTTGGAGATGCAGAGCAACCTGTTATCATTTCTTGATCATTCTTTTTGCTTCTTCTTTGTTTTCGTGTATTATTTCTTGCCGTCCTTGAAGGTGGGAACTGCTGTCCAACAAACCAAATGGGGCTAGCTACAGATCCTTCCAATATTTTCCAACCATTCGAAGTAAGCGGTGGAGTTTCAATGTTTGGAGAAAGGCATCTAAGCCAAACAAAGCATTGGTAATGAGCACGCAATATTGCCTGCTTGCACGAGTCAGGATCAGGTGGTAATGTTGATGAACTTTTTTGTCTTTGGGCTCTGTATAGTCGAATTCTCGTATCAACGTATGACTCTGTTTTACTACCAGAATACATCATAGTCTATATGAACTGCATACAGCTTGTAATGTCTTCATCACTAAGCACTTCTTCCTTTCCAAGATTCTGAATTAATAGCAACGATTCCGGGCTTTTTAAAACTTTTTTCAACGTCCTTACTTTGCCAACACCGTAGAAATATGATGTCGTGTCGCAACCGGTGATGGCATGAAATTGCGGAAGATAACGGCATATCTCTAAACCCAAGTGGTTAAATATTTTGCTTATGCAGGCAAATTTCTCAAAGTCATACTTCATATACCATTCTTTAGCAGGTATTACGTTTGAATAGGCATAAAGCATCAGTATTAAAACATCAGTGTCCTTTGAAACAACTACTGCATTATCAGCTGCTGTTGCAGCATGAAGAACCATCCTGGTATCTGCCTCTTCATGATTACACGTTAATACAAGCTTGTGGTTTGAGTTTTTTTCGTAGTTTATGCTCCATGTGTTTCCTTCCTCGTTCACTGTAACCGGCAGAGAGATACACCTTTTACTTTCTGAAGATTTCAGATATTCGACTATTAATTTTATCAGATCATTTTTGTTCTCGCTGCTATGAAGAAGTTTCTCCCAACTGTTCCCCTGTGGCATTTTCTGATGGAGGCCTTGTATATGCACTCTCGGTCCAGCATTTCCCCGATTTCTTCTTGTACCTTCCTTGATGCTGAGCTTGCGATAGGTATCCATAACTATGTTTAGTGATATGGTTTTAGCTTTCTTTGGAGGTGTCACATGTGCCAAAAGCGACTCACACCATTGTATATATGTGTCACATGGCCTTAGTGAGCGTACAATGGCCATGCCATCAACAATCCATCTTGCTCTGTCAGCGTATTCATTTTCAGATGCGTTAGCCTCTGCAATTAGAAAATTTCTTAAGCAAGCCTTATCAGATTGTCTAAGCTCTGCCTCGGGCGTTGCTATGCTTAGTGGCAGCGTTGTGAGGGGATATTGAAAAGCTTCTTCCAGGCTGGTGGCTTTAGCTACGAGGATACCAAATGCTTGCCGATCTTCTTTCAGGGCTGTCACTGCTTTAGGCTGCTGTTTACTTTTTTCAACGCCAGTTTTAAGTTTGACCTTTTGATTTTGTCAAATAGTGACTTATCTCCCTTTACGAGGCGATCAGCAACAAATGCCTTGAAAGACCTATCGCCCGTTTCTTCTGCATTCAATAGACCATTTATGATATCCTTGTCAATTTCTGTGCCAGTTGACATGGATCTTGCTGGCCCATCACCAAATGGATCAATACCATATTCCCTGAGTTTCTTTCTGAGATTCATAACATGCGTATTATGCATTTTTTTATTGCCTGGAGTTAATTCCTTATGGCTCGATGAAGTCTTAGCATGCAAATTTTCTTTTAATGTCGATCTCATTCCGCAGTGTATATGAGATGTTGTAATCCATCTGTTCACTGCATCAGTATTTGTACTATACCCAGCGTGGAACGGACCTGCAGTGCCTTTTGTTGCTCCATTAAAATGTTCTGTTACCAAATCACCATGTATACAGCTAAAGATGTCCCCACTTTCACTGGCTCCATGGCCTCTTAATGCCAAATCATTGTAAGCTTCTTGTCTGCTGTCTTCTAACCCTCGTAATTAAACGTGTTGATAAGTGTTGTATCTACCATAATGAATATGGTCGAAAGCGAAAACTAATTTTAGCATTTGCCTTTCTGCTTGGAGATGTCTTTCAAAATCTTTTTCTCGCACTGCAGAAACAAGCGCAAGCATCAAGGATACGTCCATTAGATATTTGACGGTCATCTTTGCCTGTGTTCCCCTGCTTGCATTATCTGGAGTTTCAGTGCGTGAAATGCGCTCATTCCAAGTATCTTTTCTAGAGCTTGCGACGAAGGGTTTTTCCGCAGTTCTACAAAACTTTGTTTCAGATTTAAACGCATGCAGCGGTAATAGTGACGCCCCTCCTGTGCTTGCGATAAGGAGCCAGAGGCAATCGAGCCAGCATCAACAAACCAGTCACCATATCCCATACAAGAATGCCGCTTATAGAGAATCTTCTGCAGTACTCTGAGCTGATGAAACCCACCCATTATTGGAATAATGTTTTTATATTCATCTTTATGTTTCCAAATAAGATGCAGAACTCTTGCATACACTTGTTCGTCAGCATGTACAAATATGTATGGAATATCTAATATTTCAATTGTATCAACCATTGAATCCAGGTAGTCTTTACATACATTGTACTCAGGTGGGGCAGGAATTGTAGGCATGTAATTTATCACTGACTTGACAATTTCCACATCAGATACCTGCTTTTGGAAAGCTGTCCATGATCCAATTTGAGGGTATTTTTCATTGATGGTATCTGGTTGAGGTAGGCCCCCTGCTATTCCCCACACTAAGTCTTTGTCAAAGCATTGGTCAAGGATGGACTTATCGTCTTTGTCTTCAAAATTTTCGAGCCGCTGCGGTCCTATTAGTTTTCCTATCCTGTAATCTTCATTGTTTTGTGACTTAGGATCTAGTATACTCAGCTTCGAAGTATCCGAAAGCTTCTCATTCTCTTGCACATCTGGTGTCTCACCTAAATTAAAACATAACAGAAATCATATAAGCATGCAGAGGTAGTTTTCCTTAATTGCCATTAGATACAGCACATAGAATGTGTTATAGCTACTTACCTGGTAGCAAAGGCTGGAAAAGCAGCCAATTGGTGTGATGGGTTGTTCCTGCACCAGAGAAAGTTTCCTGTCTCCCATCGTTGTTATCGAGACTCGCATGGGTAACGTTGCCTCTCTTCAGCCCATGAAATAGTTGCTTTGCAGGTGCAGCCGTACTAGACCATTTGTCATTTTGATGTAAAACGTCCTCATAAGATATTGCATGGCCTGCTTTGTGTAATATTTTGGATACTTCTTTGCTTGCAGTTAGTCGATGCACTGTCATACCTAGCATTATTTGCTTTGATGATTTTTCTTTTGTTATAAGCGATTGCCAGTCCCCAGCTACTGACCATATCTTTGTTGCCACTTTTTTGTGCTTTTGTAATGGCATATCCCTTTACATTTAATCTGCCTGAAGGGTACAATGTCAGAAAAATTGCATTGTATAATTCTGGAATAACTTCATCTTCTGATTCCATAGACATTGCATCTGAAATACTCATTGGAAATTCTTTTTTCGAGTTTGTCACATAATTGTCAATCTTGCGCTTGATCATATTTGCAAAAGATTTCACTATGTCCCTGTCACGTAGGCCAATCCCTTTCAATGCAGCAACTGCGTATTCGCAGGGGTTTGTATCAGATGAATAAACGATCACTTGTTTGCCGGATGGAAAGAAACCAAGCACAGCAGGAAAGTTTGTTTCTAAGTGCTTTCTAAGCGTTGAAGAATGAGCAATCACGGGCTCAATCCCATGTTCTTCACTAAGGTTCATAATATCTTTCAGCAAGCAAGATAAAAGATACGCACATTTCTTTCCCAATATCTTCACCTTGATTATGTCAAACTCTGCTAGAACCATCGCTTGCATGCCTTCCTGGATTTTTTTTTTATCGTCAGTGTTATCTTTCTGTGTTCTGATGAATTTCAAATAACAGGACTGGTGATAATAGACATCAATGGCGAATAAGTCATGTGACTGACCACACTGAAGTAGCTTCAGCCTTTGTGCAGCTTGAAAATAGCGGTTTTGCACATCTGCTATGTGACGATCCAGTGCTTACCTTAACCTCGTTGCAGAATTCAGGGTACTGCAACGGCCAAGCCCACCTTGATTGTACTGGTTGGAATCAGAAGATCTTTGCAAATTACATACAAAACACAATCGCTTTTCCTCTAGGATGGCTGTCGATGATCGTGTATAAGAACGAATATCTCCAGAGTTTTCTTCGGAATTTGCAGGTGAAGAATTGTCTTCTATTTCAGTTTCTGAAAGTCCATACTTTTCAACATATCGCTTATAACGAGTTCCGAAATTTAGTCTACACGTTTCGTGACAGAAGATGGCGCTCGGGAGCCCGACCACTTTTGAGTAGACATGTCTAAAATGGTAAAGTGGATCCGAAAAGTGAATTTCAACTTCAGACCATTTCTTCGCCGTTTCAACAAACTTCGAACGCCCTTTTTCTAGAATTGTTGAAAAACGCTGCCTAGGCTGGACCTTTTTATCGCACAAAAGACAATTTTCGGTGTTCTCAGTTTCAACGCGAAGAAAAGACTCTGACAGCGCCATCTGCTTCAATGTACAGTATGATGGTCATCAACTACAAATAAAATTTGCTTTCATTATCAAAAATTTGTTTCATTGCAAGAAAGATGAAGTTTGAAATCGGAAATCCTATTTGTTAGCGAATACACGAAATTCATAGTAATGACATACCTCCAAAAATTACACGTGGATCGGGATCTTCAAAATTCAAGTATTATAAAAACAGCCTGGTATTCTTCTGTTTCTTGTAAATCATTTACGCAATGAAATCGAAGCAATAACAACAAAACCGAATCAAAACCTTCCTCGCGAATCTCTTTGAAAGTAAAAAAGTGAGAGCACCTTGCAAAGATATTTGAAAAGTGAATGGACCACCTTAGACAAAGAAATTACATAGAATTATCTTTTAAAAACATCATAATCATTATGATGTGATATTTCCGATACCTAAATGAAGTGTTAAACCAAAATTTAAGCTAGAAAGTCTTTCTGTCGGAAACACGTGTCTGCCTACTGCATATCTGACCTTCGCATTCCTTGCATTGTTGAATGGACGGAGAAACCACTTGCGAGAGAGATAAACTGTTGTCAAATATATTACGAGCCATATGTAGACTGAAGCCTTACG
>JACTAT010000032.1:802302-920212 GCA_014526335.1 Chrysaora quinquecirrha
AAAAAGAACTACAGGCCCATCACAATTTTGCCCAGCTTATCAAAAGTTTATGAAAGAATTATAGAAACACAGCTGAAGCGATTCGCAAATAATTTTCTATCGCCACTGCTCTGTGGCTTCCGAAAAGGATATAATACACGACACGCTCTTCTTAGATTTGTTGAAAGTTTGAAAAGGGCATTAGATGATCGCGAAAATGCTGCAGCTATTTTCATGGATCTCTCGAAGGCTTTTGATTGCATAAACCATAAACGTTTGATAGCAAAACCTGCCAGCTACGGAGCAGACAAAGAAGCCCTTTGTCTCATCCATAGTTATTTATAAAATAGAGTGCAAAGAGTTAAAGTAAATGGAGCTTTCAGCTCGTTCAGAGATGCAACTATTGGTGTCCCACAAGGGTCAGTTCTGGTACCTCTCCTGTTTAACATATTTATAAATGATTTATTCCATGTAACGGACACTGAAACATGTAACTACGCTGACGATACAACGTACTATACTTGTGATAGTAACATCGATGCAGCAATAGTAAGACTGGAAAATGATGTTTCTAAAAGTGCAGAATGGTTTGACAACAACTGCATGAAACTGAACAAATCAAAATGTCATTTGATGACTTTCAGTAACGACAACATTGAAGAAACAATAAAAATAGATGATGAGGTTATTTCGGAAAGCGCTGAAGAAAAATTATTAGGCGTAACCTTAGACAAGAAATTAACGTTTAAGTCACACGTTAATACATTATGTAAAAAGGCTAACCAAACATTACATTCCTTATCTAGAATAGCCTGTTATATCAGCGGTGAAAAATTAAAACAAATTATGCAGACGTTTGTATTGTCACAATTCAATTACTGTCCCCCCTCATTTGGATGTTTTACGATAGAGGTACGAATAATAAGATAAATCACATCCACGAAAAAGCTCTGAGAATAGCTTATGGCGACAAAGAATCAGACTACTTAATTCTTTTGCAAAAGGACAATTCAGTGACCGTTCACCAGAAAAGTTTAAAACTGCTGATCACGGAGATCTTCAAAACAAATAATGACCTCAATCCAATTTTTATGAAAGAAATTTTTCTTAGAAAAATTTCACAATATGATCTGAGAATTAACAACCGGCTGCAAGTGCCGAAGTATAAAACTGTTGCCTACGGTAAACAAAGTGTAGCTTAAATTGGGAGCTTTTTGTGGAACACGATTGCGGATGAGGTCAAAGTTTCTGAAACTATTTGCAAATTTAAAACACTTATTAACAACTGGAAAGGTGAAACATGCAGTTGTAAACTATGTACACCATACACAGCTCAAGTTGGTTTCTTGACTTAGTCATATTTAAACTTTCGGTATACTTTTCAATTAACTTTCAACTACATCTTTGTTTGAATAACTATGTCAATTTATTTTGATCTTTAATTTATTCTTTGTTACTTGGTAGGTTCTAATTAGCTATTTAATTATTAGCTATTTTTAATAATACCTATGGTAAATAAATTCATAATAATAATAATAATAATAATAATACACATCAAATTACAAAAGCTAAAGTTAAATGTAGTAACTTGACCCGCTCTGAGTTTCGTTGCCTTCAAAACTTATCTAAGGTACCTAATATTGTCATTTGCAAGCCTGATAATGGGAATGATGCGGGCATTCTAAACAAATCTGATTATATAAGCAAAGCTGATTCCATTCTCTCTGACTGCAGTAAATTTAAAAAGCTTGACTCTGATACTTTAGATCTTTGCAATAAGCGTGACAATAAACTTATTTGTTTCAAGGTCATCTCACAGGACATTTACAGCTCTCTCCTGTGCACTAGTAGTAATCCTGGTATCTTGTATAGTCTTCTTAAAATTCATAATTACAAACTAGCTAAATTCCTTGTCTCCATTCTTAGGGCATATACCCCAAGAGGGGGGTAATCATTAACTTTCAGTACGGAGGGGTCCATGCCAATATTTGGGGTCCGAAATCTTAAGCTTATTCATTATTCCACAATCTGAAGGAAAAATCGTGCGATTGGGTGCGATTCAATACAATGGCCCATCCAACTGCCAAGAGCGTATAAACTGTAAATTGTCATGAAATTGATGGCTCAACCCGAAAAAACATTTTATTTTAGGAGTCAAAACTAGATAGCAATATTTGGGGTCTCCACAACATTAAACTCGATATTTGGGGTCCCCAAAACATTAGATTGAATATTTAGGGTTCTGTAAGGAAATAGTGGCATGGACCCCCGGTATTGATAGTTAATGCGTTCCATCCCTGGGCTTATACTAGTAATGATTGCGCAGTAAATGACTCTTTCTCTTACGTCAATGAAATTACTTCTACTCGCTTTAACAGCACTACTGTCATGTCTAGATTTGATGTTTCGAGTCTCTTTACTAACATTCTTCTAGATGAAACTATTGAAATGTGTTTCTCTCCTATGTTTTCTTGAGAAAAGAAAAAACTTGAACTACCAAGGTTGCTCTTTCTCCCGTACTAACTTTCGTAAACTTTACAGTTCTCCGCTAAAGATTGTCACTTTCTTATATGATTATATGATCAGATCGATGGTGATCAGATCGATGGTGTAGCCATGGGTTCACCCCTTGGACCTACATTTGCTATAGAGGAAACGTTCTCGACTTTCTGCCTATTTGAATCCGAAGAACAGGTTCTTTTGTTTCATAATTATCTTAACAGTAAACACCCCAACATAAAATTGATGATTGAAATTGAGGAAGGCGGTACCCTCTCTTTTTTTTTATTGCTGTTACGCATGATGGGCTTGGTTTTCAAACTGGATTTGATAAACCGTCCCTTGATAATCAAACCTCCAGTTTCCTTTGCTTTTGTTTTAATTTTGTCACCATGTTGTAAGAATTCTCTTGCTTTGCCTTTAAATAATAAAATCTCTCTTATATTAAAATGGTTTTTGAATTAGCGAGAATTTTGTAACAGTAACTTTGAGGCCCCTGCAAGTCGTTTTCGCACGCCGTTTTCGCACGATAAGGCCGCCTGTGGGGCAGGGGAGCCAGCGCACCTTCTTTTTCCCCTCTCTGCTCCCTTCTCTGGGGTAATTGGGGCTAACCCTTCTTTGAAGTGCGTCATTGGTGCCTGTTTTAACCATTGTCCGATTGTTTTTTTGTAGGAGGATTATCACTAAATCGAAACAAGGCACTGTAGCACTGTTGGTAAAGAGGCGTGTCTCGCGAACTGAGATGCAGAGTCGAGAGTTCGGTTCCCCTCGGGGGAAGACTTTTCTTTTCGAAATTTTTTATTTCTGTTATTTTCGTGTCGGAAATGTTTTCAAAGGGCCAAGGAGACGTCTGGTAACTAAGATTTGCTTTTGGTGTAATTTTTAAATTCGTTAGACATATTTTTTTTACGTGTTTTGTTGTTCCCTCCCATGAATATTAAGGACCAATAGGAGATTATCGTCGACCAAGGAATACGGCTGTGTAGCCAAGTGGTTAAATTCTTGCCTCCTACCCCCAATGCCTAGAGTTCAATTCCCCTCAATGTTAAAATTTTGGTGTTTTTGCTTTTGTGATTTCAATAGTTTACCATTCTTTTTAATGTCAAAAAGTCACTTCCACAAAACTAGAAAGCTTTTTGGAATGCACGCATTTTTTTTCATAAGGAAGTTCGGCCCAGGGTCTGAAAATTCCTTAACTGACGGCCAAAATTGAGTACTCAATATTCCTTAGCAATTCCTTAACTTCTTACTTTGTGATTCTTAAAAACAACCAATGGTCAAGGAAATATAGCTGATAAAGGTGTCATAAGACGAGTAGAAATGAATACTGATTGAAAACCATTGGCGATAAGTATTGCTTGCTCTGTTAATTCAAAACTTCATCTTTTTTAATCGAAATGCTAGGTTAGAGAAAACCTCAGACTCCTTAGTAGTCTCCGGTCCAGTACTAGCAATTCCTTAAGTTTTGCCTAACCGAGTACTACCTTCCTTATAAAGCACTTCCTTATAAATAAAAAGGCGTGTGACTCCAATATTAAGATCTATTTTTGTCAAATCTTTTCAATTCAAAATTTATTTCACTAACTTTCATTTTCATTTGGATTTATTTCTATTTCAATTTCATCTTCGATTTTAATTTAAAGTTTTTATTCCAGCTGAAGAATTTATAATAAAATCGAAATTTTTTTTCAAATTAAAATTAATTTCACTTTTACTAATATTAACATTAGGGCCAATACTCTTACGTTCCAAATAAATGGGGGGTGCAAATAAACGGGAGGGGGTGGGAAATTTTTTTGAACATTTAATAAGCAGGGGTCCTATTAAGGTTGAGGGTGGGGGGAAATTAATAAACGTAGTTTCATCCTTTCACAAGTGAAATTTTTTCTTCGACAATTAATAAATGGCGGGTCCTAATAAGGCCCTGAAGGTGGGGGAAAAACTCAAAATTGATAAACGGGGGGACGTTTATTTGGTATCTTAGAGTATGAAGATGAATTAAGATGATGATAAAGTTTGAGATTCACATTCTTGCATGTGGTGATAAACAAGAACATTAACATTAATTGTAAGTTTCAATGTTATTTCACATTTACATGAGGATTAACATGAAGGCTCTGATTAAAACTGATATGAAAACGAGCTTCCGTTTACCAATTAAGAATAACTTTAGGTTTAAGTTCAGAAATGAAAAACTGATACTTACACCAGGACTAACACAGACTAAGACTAATATTAAGATGGAGTTCAAGATTTACAAAGGCTAAGATTAACATTAACATTAAGATTAAGAGTAACATTAAGATTAAAATTGAGATTTAGATTCTGATTAAGATTAACATTTAGATTAAGATTAACGTTAAGATTCCAATTCAGGTAGAAGTTAAGAGATTCCATTCAAGACTAACATTAAGATTAAGATCAAGATTTAGATTAACCTTTTAGGTGGAAGTTGATATTGGCGGAGTTCATCAGAGGCGGTGGTCCTCATGAGGCGGTGGTCTTACACGGGCAAGGGCTAGTCTACTATACTAAAATGGTTATTTCCATGGAAACCGATTTTGTGTTAGTCGCTCCGCCGATGTCGAAGGTGGTACGGTTTTATGACTTATTCCCCGCCCGGCCGACCGTGGGGTAGGCGTGTCATCACCCTTTCGTTTTTTGCAAACTTCTCTCGCTTCTGGGGTATTTGGGGCTAACCCTTCTTTGAAGTGCGTCATTGGTGCCCGTTTGAACAATCGCCCGATTGTTTTCCTAAAGAGATTATCGAAATCTGATACCCGTGAAAATAGCTCTGTTGGTAAGGGGTCCTGTTTCGTGATGCAGGTTGTTGGAGGCAGGAGATCGATTCCCCTCAGGAGAGGATCAGAATTTTTTATTTCTGTGATTTTCCTGTTGAGAATGCTTTCCGGAGGACCGGGAGACTTCTCGATCACTAAAACTTGCTTCGGAATAATTTTAAAATTCGTTTGGTATTAATATTATTTAATCAAAGTTCCTCAAACAAAGTCCATGTTTACGTGAATATTCAGTCAACCGGCTTGAATCCCGTTGTCACAAATGCTTTCAACCCTTTCAATGGAAACAAAATGCCATTGCCGCATTTCAAAAGCTTAGTCAGAAGTGCATTTCATTGAAAGAAAACAAACAAAATGCTTTTTAAAAGGGTTTTTGAAGAGTGCATTTGAAAGCACTTTCCGAATGCAATCACGAAGTTGAAGCTGCCTTGATAGCAGTATCTGACTATGCAGGACTGAGCAAGATAAACTACAGCAAGACCAAGAAAGAGGATCCTGCAGTAAACCCGAGTTCTCCACGATCAGACGGAGAATACGCTCAATTTATTATATTGCTACGTTTTCTATCATGATCTTTGGGGATCCTTTCAACGGAAGGAAACAAGCCAAGGACAGCTAGAAAGGTAAAATTTTCTTCGCAACATAAAAACTTGACCAACGAACTTGGCTAAGGAAAACGATGTGGAACAGAACTGCAGAGAATGAATAATAACAAGACTGAGGAACGGGACCACAGTATGGGACTGAAGGCCACGAATAATTTCAGGACTAAGGAACAGGACTTGGAATGGGACCGAAGACCATGAGTAATTTTAGGACGGACAGGACTAAAGAATGGGACAGAAGACCATGAATAATTTCAGGACTGACAAACAGGAATAAGGAATGCGTCTGAAGACCATGAGACATTTCAGGACTGACGAACAGGACTTAAGAATGGGACTGAAGACCATGAGTAATTTCAGGACTGAGGAGCAGGGCTAAGGAATGGGACTGAAGACCATGAGTAATTTCAGGACTGAGGAACAGGAATTTGGAACAGGACTGAAGGCCATGAGTAATTACAGGACTGAGGAACAGGACTAAAGAATGGAACTGAAGACCATGAATAATTTCAGGACTGATGAAAAACAGGAATTAGGAACAGGACTGAAGAACGTGAGTAATTTCAGGACTGAGGAACAGGATTAAGGAATGGGACTGAAGACCATGAATAATTTCAGGACTGAGAAACAGGAATAAGTAATGAGTCTGAAAACTGTGAGTAATTTCAGGACTGAGGAACAGGAATTAGGAACAGGACTGAAGGCCATCAGTAATTACAGGACTAAGGAAGAGGACTTAGGAATGGAACTGAAGACCATGAATAATTTCAGGACTGAGAAACAGGAATTAGGAACAGGACTGAAGAATGTGATTAATTTCAGGACTGAGGAACAGGATTAAGGAATGGGACTGAAGACCATGAATAATTTCAGGACTGAGAAACAGGAATAAGGAATGAGTCTGAAAGCTGTGAGTCATTTCAGAACTAAGGAACAGGACTAAGGAATGGGACTCAAGACACTCAGTAATTTCAGGACTGAGGAACAGGACTAAGGAATGGGACTGAAGACCATGAATAATATCAGGACTAAGTAATGTGAAAAATAACAAAGTTTACGAACTAGACTAAGGGGTGAAGATCTTGAATAGATTTAGGAATGAGACACAGGACAAAGAAATGGGACAGGACCCCATGAATAATTTCAGGACTAAGGAACATGAACAGTAACAAGTCTGAGGAACAGGACCAAGGAATGGGATAGAAAATCTGAACAATATCAAGACTGACGAACAGGACCAAGGAACGGGACAGAAGACCATCAATTATTTCAGGACTATTGACGGAACAGACCATAGACAAAGAGAACTGCTGTACACTAACTAATTTGAAACTAGGAACATCATTGCGGACTAAGGACCTTGGACTAAAACAGAGGAACAGAACTGTGATTGGCACTAGGAAAAGGGACCCTGGACTATGACCAAGGAAAAATACTCAATATTAGAAACTAGGAGCTAAGTCGAGAAGCAAAGTTTGTTCAAGCGCAGGTTCTTAAGGCAGAGGTCCTTGAGGCAGAGGTCCTTGAGGCGGTGGTTCTACGCGGCGGTGGTTCTATGAGGCGGTGGTCAGAGACGGGCATGAGCTAGTCTCTCTATACTAAAATGGTAAGTGCCATGGCAACCGATTTTGTAAGAGTCGCTCAGCCGACCTCGTACGTGGTACGCTTTTCCGACTTTTTCGCTGCCCGGCCGACAGTGGGGTAGGCGTGTCATCACCCTTTCGTTTTTTGCAAACTGCCTTCGCTTCTGGGGTAATTGGGGCTAACCCTCCTTTGAAGTGCGTCATTGGTGCCTGTTTTAACCATTGTCCGATTGTTTTCTGTAGGAGGATTATCACTTAATCGCAACAAGGCACTGTAGCACGGTCGGTAAGGCGGCGTGTTTCGTGAGCTGAGATGCAGAGTTGGGAGTTCGACTCCCCTCAGGGGCAAATCTTTTCCTTTCGAATTTTTTTATTTCCGTTATTTTCGTGTTGAAAATGTTTTCAAAAGGCCGAGGAGGCGTCTGGTAACTAAAATTTGCTTTTGGTTTAATTTTTAAGTTCGTTAGACATAATTTTTTATCGTGTTTTGTTTTTCCCTTCCATGAATATTAGGACCACTAGGAGATTATCATCTGTTAGAAAACACGGCTATGTAGCCGAGTGGTTAACTGCTCGCCTGCTACCCAGAATGTCTGGAGTTCAAGTCCCCTCCTGGGCAAAACTTTTGGTGTTTTTGTTTTTGCGATCTAAATATTTTACAATTTTTTTTAATATCTAAATGTCACTTTGACACAACAAGCAGGCTTTTTGGAATGACTGAAATCTTTAGATCTATTTTTACTCATATCTTTTCAATTATAAATTTACTTTCAATTTATTTCTGTCCTTTTTGTGTTGGAAATGTTTTCAAAAGTCCGAGGAGATGTCTGGGAACTAACATTTGCTTTGGGTATAATTTTTTAGTTTGTTTTGACATTATTTTTTAACGTGTTTTGCTGTTCCCTTCTGTGAATATTAGGACCACCTGGAGATTATCCTCTACTAAGAAATATGGCAGTCCCTCAAAGGCAATTTTTTGGTGTTTTTGTTTTTGTGATTTAAATATTTTACAATTTTTTCTAATAACAAAAAGTCACTTTGACAAAACAAGAAGGCTTTTTGGAATGACTCAAATCTTTAGATCTATTTTTACTCATATCTTTTCAATTATAAATTTATTTTCAATTTATCTCTCAACACTGACACTAACTTTCATGTTCATTTGGATTTTATTTTCATTTTCATTTCATCTTTCATTCAATTTAAAGTTTTGTTGTAGCTGAAGAATTTAGAATTATATTGAATTATTTTAAATTATAAATTATATTAAATTTCAATTTTATTAATATTTACATTAAGGCCAATACCATTAGGTATACCAACGGGCGTCCAAATCAATGTCGGCAATTAATTAACGTAGTTTCATCCTATCACAAGTGAAATTGTTTCTTCAAAAAATTACTAAATAGGGGGGTCCTACTAAGGCCCTGTGGGTGGGGGAAAAACTCAAAATTAATAAACCGGAGGACGTTTATTTGGCATCTAAGAGTATGAAGATGAATTAAGATGATGATAAAGTTTGACATTGGCATTATTGCATGTGGCGATAAAGAACAACCTAAACATTAAGTTCACGTTTCAACGTTATTTCAGATTTACATCAAGATTAACATCAAGGTTCAGATAAAGACTCATTTCAAAATGAACTTTAAGTTTAATTTCAAAAATGAAATACTGATACTTAGACCAAGACTAACAAAGACTAAGACTAATATTAAGATGGAGTTCAAGATTAAGTAAGACTAAGATTAAGATTAACCTTAAGATTAAGGTAAGAATTAAGATTCAGATTTAGATTCAGATTTAGATTCAGATACAGATTCAGATTAAGATTAAGATTAAGATTAAGATTAACATTTACATTAACATTAAGGTTAACATTCCAATTCAGGTAGAAGTTAAGATTAAGATTCCATTTAACTTGAAGACTAAGATTAACACTAGACTAACATTAAGATTGAGATCAAGATTTTGATTAACAGAAAATATGGCCACCTCAAGTCACAGTGTCTTTTAGGTCGAAGCTCTTATTGGCGCAGTTCATCAGAGGCGGTGGTCCTCATGAGGCGGTGTTCTTACACGGGCAAGAGCTAGTCTCTCTATATTAAAATGGTTTTTTGATTAAGGCCCGATCTTGTAACAGTAACTTTGAGGCCCCTGTAAGTCGCTTCGAGATACCGTTTTCCCACAATTCGGCCGCCCCTTGGGTAGGTGAGCCAAGGCACCTGCTTTTTTCCCTCTCTGCTGTGGTATCTGGGGTACATGGGGCTAGCCCTTCTTTGAAGTGCGTCATTGGTGCCTGTTTTAACCATCGCCCGATTGTTCTCACTAGGAGGATTATCACTAAATCACAACAACGCACAGTAGCACCGTCGGTAAGGCGGCGTGTCTCGTGAGCTGCGATGCAGAGTCGAGAGTTCGATTCCCCTCAGGGGTAGACTTTTCTTCTCGAATTTTTTTATTTCTGTTATTTCCGTGTCGGAAATGTTTTCAAAAAGCCAAGGAGACGTCTGGTAGCTAAAATTTGATTTTGGTGTAATTTTTAAGTTCGTTAGGCATATTTTTTTACGTGTTTTGTTGTTCCCTCCCATGAATATTAAGGACCACTAGGAGATTATCGCCGACCAAGTAATACGGCTGTGTAGCCTAGTGGTTAAATTCTTGCCTGCTACCCCCAATGCCTAGAGTTCAATTCCCCTCAAGGGCAAAATTTTGGTGTTTTTGTTTTTGTGACTTCAATAGTTTACAATTCTTTTTAATGTCAAAAAATCACTTCAACAAAACTAGAAAGCTTTTTGGAATGACTCAAATCTTAAGATCTATTTTTTTTCAAATCTTTTCAATTCTAAATTTATTTTCAATTTATCTCTCGAACACTAACTTTCATGTTCATTTGGTTTTTCTTTCAATTTTAATTTCATCTTTGATTCTAATTTAAAGTTTTATTGCAGCTGAAGAATTTAGAATAATATTAAAATTTATTTCACATTAAAGATTAATTTCTCTTTTACTAATATTAACATTAAGGCCGATAGGCTTACTCTTAGGTACTAAATAAATGGGGGGTCCAAATAAAGTGGGGGTGGGAAATTTTTGTAGAAAATTTAATAAAAAGGGGTTAATAAACGTAGTTTCATCCTTTCACAAGTGAAGTTGTTTCTTCAAAAATTAATAAATTGGGGGTCCTAATAAGGTCTGGAGGGTGGAGGAAAAAACTCAAAATTAATAAACAGGGGCAGGCTTATTTGGCACCTAAGAGTATGAAGATGAATTAAGATGATGATAAAGTTTGACATTGGCATTATTGCATGTGGCAATAAAGAACAACCTAGACATTAATTTTAAGTTTCAACATTATTTCAGATTTACATCAAGATTACCATAAAGGTTCAGATTAAGACTCATTTGAAAATGAACTTTAAGTTTAAGTTCAAAAATGAAAGACTGATACTTAGACCTAGACTAACAAAGACTAACACAAATATTAAGATGGAGTTCAAGATTAACTAAGACTAAGATTAAGAGTAAGCTTAAGATTAAGATTAATATTAGAATTATTATTCAGATTTAGATTCACATTTAGATTCAGATACAGATTGAGATTAAGATTAAGATTAACATTTAGATTAACATTAAGGTTAACATTCCAATTCAGGTAGAAGTTAAGATTAAGATTCCATTTAACTTGAAGACTAAGATTAAGACTAGACTAACATTAAGATTGAGATCAAGATTTAGATTAACAGAATATAGCAACCTCAATGCACAGCAACTTTTAGGTGGCAGCTCTTATTGGCGGAGTTCATCGGAGGCGGTGGTCCTCATGAGGCGGTGGTATTACACGGGCAAGGGCTAGTCTCTCTATATTAAAATGGTTTTTGAATTAGCCAGAATTTTGTAACAGTAACTTTGAGGCCCCTGCAAGTCGTTTTCGGACACCGTTTTTGCACGATAAGGCCGCCTGTGGGGCAGGGGAGCCAGCGCATCTTCTTTTTCCCCTCTCTGCTGCCTTCTCTGGGGTAATTGGGGCTAACCCTTCTTTGAAGTGCGTCATTGGTGCCTGTTTTAACCATCGCCCGATTATGATTTCTCAAGGATTTTCATTAAAACAATCGTATTTCCAGCTAAAGTGTACGAGATTTCCAAGGACTGAATCGCCCCTCCGCATTGAGATTGAACAAATAAAGACATCTTCAGACATAACAAGTTTTTTAAAGTATTCATGCTCATTCTTGTGTGATATGCTTTGTCCAAATTCTTCTCTACGATATGCCATTACCTTATTTCAAACCGTCATTGAAAACATGAAAGTGCATTTCATGGTTAACAAAGCCCATTCAAACGCAGAGAGGAAGAATGATGCTATCAAAACCTGGACCAACGAACTGCTCGAACAACAACACCGAGGAACAGAACTTGAGAATCGGCAAAGGACCTTTTACTAACACCATGGACCAGGACCTTCACTGGGACTAGGAAACAACAGGAAGGACACAGCAATGAAATTGAAGGAATGGACCAACCACAATGAATAATTTGAGGACTAAGGAACATTATAGTGGACTAAGTACCCTGGACTAAGATCAAGGAACAGGACTTTAAGTGAGAACAGGCAGCAGCACCCTGGACTAAGATTAAATAACAGAACATTAAGTGGGACTGGGAACAGGACCTTTGACTGGAGAGGGACCCTGGGAATACGATCAGGACCGATTATCAAGACTTTAGGACCCTGGCAAAAGAGAACAGGACCTTCAACTAAGGACAAGGAACAGGGCTTTAAGTGGGACCAAGAAGCAGGAACCTGGACTAAGGCCAAATAAGAGAACCTTTAGTGGGGCTGGGGAACAGGACCTCTGACTTGAGAGGGACCCTGGGAACAGAATCAGGACCCATTATAAGACCCGCGATTTAGGCCAAGGAACAGAACCTCAAGTGGCAAAAGGCAACAGGAACCTGGACTAAAACAAGAAAAATGACCTACAAATAAATTAAGGAACTAAGTAGAGGTTACATCTGGATGATGGAATGGCTTCTCTCAATAATTTTAATGCACTAACCTTACAAGGCGGTGGTCCTCATGAGGCGGTGGTCCTCCCGAGGCGGTGGTCTTAGACGAGCAAGAGCTAGTCTCTATATACTAAAATAGGAATCGGATTAGTGAAAATTTTGTCCCAGCTCATCCTCCCGGGCCGTCAAAGCTGCCTCGATCGGACTTTTTCCACTATCTGCCGTCCGTGGGGTAGGCGAGCCATCGTCCAACCGTTTTTCCGTCTCTGCTGTAGTCTCTGGGGTAACTGGGGCGAACACTTCTTTGATGTGCGTCATTGGTGCCTGTTTTAACCATCGCCCGATTGTTTTCTGTAGGAGGATTATCACTGAATCGCAATTAGGCACCGTAGCACAGTTGGTAAGGGGGCGTGTTTCCTGTTCTGCGATGCAGAGTCGGGAGTTCGACTCCCCTCATGTGGAAATCTTTTCCATTCCATTTTTTATTTATTTTATTTATTTATGTTATTTTCGTGTTGGAAATGTTTTCAAAATGCCAAGGAGACGTCTCATATCTAAAATTTGCTTTTGGTGTAATTTTAAGTTCGTTACACATAATTTTTTAACGTGTTTTGTTGTTCCCTTCCATGAATATTAGGACCACTAGGAGATTATCGTTCTTTCAGCAATACCGCTGTGTGGCGGACTGGATAAATGCTCGCCTGCAACCCAGAATGTCTGGAGTTCGAATACCCTCAAGGGCAAATTTTTGGTGTTTTTGATTTTGTGATTCAATAGTTTACAAATCTTTTCAATGTCTTAAAGTCACTTCGGCAAAACTAGAAGGCTTTTCGGAATGACTCAAATCTTTAGATCTACTTTTTCTCATACATTTTCAATTATAAATTTATTTTCAATTCATTTGTGGTCCACAGACTGTGGACACTAACTTTCATTTCAGATGGTTTTTATTTCGATTTTAATTTCATCTTTCATTTTAATTTAAAGTTTTACTGCAGCTTAAGAATTAAGAGTAATTTTAAAATTTATTTTAAATTAAAGATTAATTTCACTTTTACTAATATTAACGTTAAGGCCAATACCCTTAGGTACCAAATAAACGGGAAGTCCAAATAAACGGGGGATGGAAAATTTAAAAAAAAAATTATAAACAGGGGTTTCTAATAAGGTCCAGGGGTGGGGGAAAAACTCAAAATCAATAAACGGGGGGGGGGACTTTTTTGGAATCTAAGAGTATGAAGATGAATAAAGTTTGAGATTCACATTATTGCATGTAGCAATTAAGAACAACATTAACATTAATTTTAAGTTTCAATGTTATTTCAGATTTACATCAAAATTAACATAAAGGTTCAGATTAAGACTAATTTGAAAATAAGCTTCGCTTTACAAATTAAGAATAACTTTCAGTTTAAGTTCAAAAATGAAAGACTCATACTGAGACCAAGACTAACACAGACTAAGACTAATATGAACTTGGAGTTCAAGATCTACTAAGACAAGATTAAGATTTACATTAAGATTAACATTAAGAGTAAGATTAAGATTAAAATTAAGATTCAGATTCTTATCAAGATTAACATTTACATTAAGATAAAGGTTAACATTCCAATTCAGGTAGAAGTTAAGATTAAGATTCCATATAAGTTGAAGACTAAGATCAAGACTAGACTAACATTAAGATTAAGATCAAGATTTAGATTGACAGCAAATATTGCCACCTCAATGCACAGTACCTTTTAGGTTGAAGTTGTTATTGGCGGAGTTCAATGGAGGCGGTGGTCCTCATGAGGCGGTGGTCTTACACGGGCAAGGGCTAGTCTCTCTACTATCCTAAAACAGGAGTGGTCATGACAACTGATTTTGTCACAGTCACTCCTCCGACCTCACACGTCGTACGCCTTTCCCGCTTGCTCTCTGCTCTGCCGCCCATGGGGTAGGCGAGCCATCGCCCTTCGTCTTTTCCAAATCTGCCGTCGTTTCGTGGGTAATTGGGGCTAACCCTCCTTTCATGTGCGTCACTGGCGCCAGTCGAAATTGAACAACAATCGCCCGGCAGGCCGAAATTTTACTTGCAGGTTTCAACTAAACTCCGGCCGAAATTCGTTTCGATTTTTCGTGTTTTCGTTTAGGAACACCGTTTTCTTACGAAATGATTAAAAATTGGAATTAATTTAACTGTTTTCGAGCTGAAAATACCGTGTTTTGGTTTTCTGTGCTGCTGGGCGAAGCTAATTTCTTTGTGTTTCTTTTCACTGCTTAATTCTTTGGTTTGTTGACAGCTCGATTAAACTTTGTAAAACAAAGCAAGCCTACTGTGCGTGACCGTGACAGTTGGCATGACTTCCGCCTGAGAGGAAAATATGTTTTATTTCGATGAAAGTCTCTTTGGGTTTCCTGCAATATTTAGTGCAATTACAAGGGTGCTTTGGAAGTTTGCTTTACACGGAGCTGGAGTCGTAATTTCGTTTCTAGATTTCAATGAACAAACATGAAAATGGTATGTTTTTTTTTGGTATTTAAATTGTACCGTTATCAAGCTCAATACCAGCTTGAATTTCTCAGTGCCTAGGGGTCTTCCCCCTCTTCCAAGGCAAATATCGTTTCGTTTTTATAGAAGGCTTTTACGATTTTTACCTCACTAAGTTTATAAGGCGAAAATCGTATCAACGTTAAGAATCATCAGAATCAATAATACATTTCTGAAATATTTATTTCAACTAAAAGGGTGCTTTAGAAGTTTGCTTTTTACGGCGCTGGACTCCTAAATTTCATTTCCAAATTTCAATGACCAAACAGGGAAATTGTAAAATTTTTTGGCATTCAAATTTAGCCGTTTTCAAGTTCAATAGTTCGAGTTTCTGTGTGTAGGGATCACAATTTCGTTTCTGTTCGAGTTGACATTGTTTACATCTTCGTTCAGTCAAGCAGCATTTTTTCATCATGCTTTCATCGCGTTGAGCGAGAGGCATTTCACTCTCCAAAAAAATGTGTACGAAATTTCTGTGAAAACAAAATGTTTTTCCAAGGATTTTCATGAAAAAAATCGTATTTCCAGCCAAATAGTACGAGATTTCCAAGGAGTGAATCGCCGAGTGAATCACCCCTCCACATTGAGATGGAAAAAGTTTAACAATGTATTTATGTTCATTCTTGTGGGATATATTGCTTTGTGCAAAGCCTTTTCTAAGGATCGCCATTACCTTATTTCAAAAGGTCATTGAAAACATGAAAGTGCATTTCATGGTTAACAAAGCCCATTCAAACGCAGAGAGGAAGAATGATGCTATAAAAACCTGGACCAACGAACTGCTCGAACAACAACACCGAGGAACGGAACTTGAGGATCAGCAAACAACCTTGGACTAACACCATGGACCAGGACCTTCACTGGGACTAGGAAACAACAGGAAGGACACAGGAATGAAACTGAAGGAATGGACCAACCACAATGAATAATTTGAGGACTAAGGAACATTATAGTGGACTAAGTACACTGCACTAAGATCAAGGAACAGCACTTTAAGTGAGAACAGGAAGCAGCACCCTGGACTAAGACTAAGTAACAGAACATTAAGTGGGACTGGGGAACAGGACCTTTGACTAGAGAGGGACCCTCGGAATATGATCAGGACCCATTATCAAGACTTAAGGACCCTGGACTTAGGCTAAGGAACAGAGCCTTAAGTGGCAAAAGAGAACAGGACCAGACTAAGGACAAGGAACAGGACTTTAAGTGGGACCAGGAAGCAGGACCCTGGACTAAGACCAAACAAGAGAACCATTCGTGGGGCTGGGGAACAGGACCTTTGACTGGAGAGGGACCCTGGGAATACGATCAGGACCCATTATCAAGACTTAAGGACCCTGGACTTAGGCCAAGGAACAGTTCATTAAGTGGCAAAAGAGAACAGGACCTTCAACTAAGGACATGGAACAGGGCTTTAAGTGGGACCAGGAAGCAGGAACCTGGACTAAGGCCAAAGAAGAGAACCTTTAGTGGGGCTGGAGAACAGGACCTCTGACTTGAGAGGGACCCTGGGAACAGGATCAGGACCCATTATAGGACCCGCAATTTAGGCCAAGGAACAGAACCTTAAGTGGCAAAAGGCAACAGGAACCTGGACTAAAACAAGAAAAATGACCTATGAATAAATTAAGGAACTAAGTAGAGGTTACATCTGGATGATGGAATGGCTTCTCTCAATAATTTTAATTCACTAACCTTATAAGGCGGTGGTCCTCACGAGGCAGTGGTCTTAGACGGGCAAGAGCTAGTCTATATACTAAAATGGGAGTAGTCATCGAGACAGATTTTGTCTTAGCAGTTGTGCCGATGTGGTAGGTGGCACGACTTCCCCACTTTTTCCCCGCCCTGCCGACCGTGGAGTAGGCGTATCATCACCCTCTCTTTTTTTGCAAACTCCCCTCGCTTCTGGGGTAGTTGGGGCTAACCCTTCTTTGAAGTGCGTCATTGGTGCCTGTTTTAACCATCGTCCGATTGTTTTCAGTAGGAGGATTATCATTGTTTCGCAACAAGGCACGATAGCACGGTCGGTAAGGCGGCGTGTCTCGTGAGCTCCGATGCAGAGTCGGGAGTTCGACTCCCCTCAGGGGCAAATCTTTTCCTTTCGAATTTTTTTATTTCTTTTATTTCGAATTTTTTTATTTCTTTTATTTTCGTGTTGGAAATGTTTTCCCAAGGCCGAGGAGACGTCTGGTAACTAAAATTTGCTTTCCGTTTAATTTTTAAGTTTCTTAGACATAATTTTTTAACGTGTTTTTTGTTGTTTTCCCCCATGAATTCAAGGACAACTAGGAGAATATCGTCGACTCCTCAATCGGGCTGTGTAGCCGAGTGGTTAAATGCTCGCCTGCCACCCCGAATGGCTGGAGTTCAAATCCCCTCAAGGGCAAGTTTTTGGTGTTTTTGTTTTCGTGATTTAAATAGTTTACAAATCTTTTCAATGTTTTATAATCAGTTTCACAAAACTAGAAGGCTTTTCGGAATGACTCAAATCTTTGGATCAATTTTTTCTCATATCTTTTCAATTATAAATTTATTTTCAATTTATATGTCTCGACACTAACTTTCATTTCCATCTGATTTTTCTTTTAATTTTAATTTCATCTTTGATTTTCATTTAAAGTTTTATTGCACTTGAAGAAATTAGAATAATATTAATATTTACTTTGAATTAAAGACTAATTTCACTTTTACTAATATTAACATTAAGGCAAATACTCTTAAGTACCGAATAAACGGGGGGTCCTAATCGATGGGTGGGGGGGGCTGGCAATTTCTTATGAAATTTCAATAAACAGGGGGGTCCTTATAAGATTGACATTATTGCATGTGGCGATAAACAACAACATTAACATTAATTGTAAGTTTTAATGTTATTTCAGATTTACATCAGGATTAACATAAAGGTTCAGATTAAGACTGATTTGAAAATGAGCTTTAGTTTACAAATTAAGAATAACTTTAAGTTTAACTTAAGAAATGAAAGACTGATACTTACACCAAGACTAATACAGACTAAGACTAATATTAAGATGGAGTTCAAGATTTACAAAGGCTAAGATTAAGATTAACATTAGCATTAAGATTAAGAGTAAGGTTAATATAAAATTTGAAATTTAGATTCTGATTCAGATTAACATTAAGATAAAAATTGAGGTTAAGATTCCAATTCAGGTAGAAGTTAAGAGCAAGATTACATTCAAGTTGAAGACTTAGATTAAGAGCTTCAGTTTATGAATTAAGAATAACTTTAAGTATAAATTCAGAAATGAAAGACTGATACTTGGACCAAGACTAACACAGACTAAGACTAATATTAAGATGGAGTTCAAGATTTCTCAAAGGCTAAGATTAAGATTAACATTAGCATTAAGATTAAGAGTAAGGTTAATATTAAATGTGAAATTTAGATTCTGATTCAGATTAACATTAAGATTAAGATTAAGGTTTAGATTCCAATTCAGGTAGAAGTTAAGAGTAAGATTACATTCAAGTTGAAGACTTAGATTAAGACTAAACTAACATTAAGATTAAGATCAAGATTTAGATTAACAGCGAATATGGCCACCTCAATGCACAGTGCCTTTTAGGTGGAAGTTGTTATTGGCGGAGTTCATTGGAGGCAGTGTTCCTCGTGAGGCGGTGGTCTTACACGGGCAAGGGCTAGTCTTATATACTAAAGTAGTAGTAGTCATGGAGACCGATTTTGTCCGAGATCATCCTCCTAGGGTTTTAATGATCCAGTGCTCGCTCTTGCACCTTTCCCTGCCGCCCCTGGTGTAGTTAAGCATCGAACCTTCTTTTTCACGTTTCTGCTATCGTTTCTGGGGTTATTGGGGCTAACCCTTCTTTGATCTGGGCAGTCTGGTGCCACTAAAAACAAAAGAACGAGGTGTTCGCTGCGGGATTAATCCCTTTTTCTTCACACCTCGATACTTTGATTAGCGCCGCGTGTTTGTCCAACTGTTTGGAAACAACGAGGTCAAGGGATCGATTCCCCTCATGAGAGTATGGTTGCTTTTTATTTTTGTTTATTTCTTTTATTTTATTGACAAACATTTATGTAAAAAGGAAAGGCAAGTCTAGAAGACTGAAATTATTTGCTTCCTAAAATTTTCAGCCTGTTTAGAACACTAAAAATAATTCAATTTCGTATATGTGTCGTTCTAATTTATTTCCTCCAGTAAAATAAAATTGAC
This sequence comes from Chrysaora quinquecirrha, assembly GCA_014526335.1. NCBI lineage: Eukaryota > Metazoa > Cnidaria > Scyphozoa > Semaeostomeae > Pelagiidae > Chrysaora > Chrysaora quinquecirrha. Next base: position 821,503 of record JACTAT010000032.1, read on the forward strand.
AGAATAAGGCATTCGAAATCAATGGGAATCCCATGATTGGAGCAAGATTTGTACAGATTTCTTTTCTTAAAGTCAGCCGAACATCTTGAATGTATTGCAGACTAAAGTCTAAAGTTTATTTTGAGAATTACTGCTAAGTTATACTTTGATAATTACTTTCAAGTTATTATCCAATATTTTTGTTCTGTAACTTATCCATGACATTTCATCTATATAAACAATTTCCATTTGCACGAATGTCGCTGAAAAAACACTTTGGGTTCGAGTATTTACATTTTCCACAAGGAAGTAGACAGCACGGGAGGTTGACACGTTGTTTTCATCACCTTGCACTGCTCACAAAACATGGATGAACGACCCCAGTATCGAGGAATAGGACTGAGGAATAAGAAAAAGATCACACCGACAATATCAGCAGCAACAATTACTGGACTTAGGAGTAGGTCCGAGCAACTGAACTTTATAACAACTGAGGACAAAAACCAAAAACATGCTGCACAACAACGACTTTGGGTTCTCGGGTTCTGCATCCAAAAGAACAAGCGATCCGTACCGTGTCAAAAGGGCTAAGCAACCCCGGTGGGGTACTTCATATAAATTGGGCACCGGTACCGCCCATATAGGTGGGTTTTTGGCCCTGAAATTCTCTAAAAATTGCTATGATTTTCTCCAAAACCCCATAAAATGGGGTGGGAAATTTCATAACACGCAAACATTTTACTTCATTTAGGTCAAATTAATGTTATAATCGTTCGATGTTCACAGTACAATTTAAAGCTATAATAGAATGAGATCTACAAAGTAATTTCTCTCATCCCCTGTTTTCCTTCTCATTGCATATGTCTACATTACATGTGGGTGCGTTCGAAAAATCTGGGCCGCACACCCCCCTTCATCAATAAGTCATGTACCCCCTTGGAAGAGCTTCTGAACTGACGTACAACTGAGGACGAGGGTCTAAGAGCTTGAAGGACTAGAGATTACTTTCCCTTGCATACAAGAGCATCGAAAAGAATACTCGATTCTTGCATACTTACCACTCAAAACACCAAGCGACCCATACTTACTGTGATAGTTAACGTACTTTGCCATCCACACCTGAATTCAGTCAGGCATTAATGGATAAAGGGTACAGCAACTATACTAAAGTACAACCGAGGACCTAAGAACCAGCTGCAAATGATGGTCGAAGCATTTCTTTCCATTTCTAAGGGGCAACGTCTACACGGATACGTTTTAACAAAGTTCCGTTTTCAAAACATTCCACTCTGGAAACCGTTTTCAAAAATTTCGCTCTCAGTCACCAATTTTTACCGCTGCCATGTTACCTCATTGTCACTAATCTCCCTTCCATACTATGGTCTCTCAACGTTAAAAGCAGTATCGTTACAGTACTAACAGTGCCTTTTACCTGCCATGTATAGAACGTAAACGGACTGCCCCCATGCATGATTCACAGACACCAACGTCCTTCTCCACTTAAATCACTGTAAACGCTAACGCTTCTTTCCACCTCAAGACTAAGCCATTCGTGCAGACAGTCACTGAAGCTAACCAGTCTAAAAGCTTCAAACCGTTCATGCAATACCTCGGTGATAAAATACTTTCCCAAACCATTGTATACAATCAAACCATACTAATTTCCCGTGCATACTATGAAAATCTCATTCACGTTACTTCGTATAACAATAACAGTGCAGCTTTCTTCTACGCTAAAGGCAACATAACACACCACTGAAACAGTTTTGCCTCATACTTTTCTAGCAGTGATCGTGCCTCTTATCAAACTGATTAGTTATTTAGAATGACCCTCTTCATAAACAACCGCTCCAACGCGGGGGTCCAGCGCGCCTCGGGGCCAGGGCTAGTCTTCATTAATCCATTACTTTTGATTAGTATAAATTCACATGGACTTCAAGCGAAAATGATAATTAAGTTGTATGACGAAATGAAGTCATCGTGGGGAAAATAAGTTTTCTTGAAAGGCTGGGAAAGGGCTGGTATCACTGATGGAATCTAAATTGATAGTTCGAAGCTCCCTACCCTTGATCCTTTCATCATCATCATCATCATCATCATTTATTTATACACAATGTCCCTTCAGCTAAAAACATAGAGAAACTAATGAAATATAATATAGTATAATTTACCAAAGTATAATTTATAATTTACCTCATTACAATAAAATTTGTTAGAATTGCTGCTCTTCCAGGGATTTGTGTTTCGTTTTTGATTCAGCTCTTAAGGTGAATTTTCAATTTTCTTTTGAACTGCGGGAAGGTTGGCAGCTCTCTTATGCCGATGGGGATGTTGTTCCACGCAGTAAGAGCTGAATATTGAAAGCCATTTTTTACATATTCAAGGTTGTATCTTGGTATGCGGATATCCTTGCAGTTTCTCGTTCTGTAGCTTGAATGCAAGGATATCTGGGGGAATTTATCCCAAAGGCTCTCGGGGCACATCCTGTTCATAATTTTGTAAGTCATGGCTGATCTGTCGAATTTGATTAGTTGTTCTACATCAAGCCACTTATATGACCAATTATCTCTGATTTTAGCCCGCTCAATTATGGTTCTGGCTCTGTCCTGTAAATTCTGTAGGATTTTTAGTTTATAACTAGGAATGCTCCCCCAGATAACATTAGCATAGCGTAGATGGCTTTCTACCTGAGCTCGGTAAACACTGTCTAGTTGTTTTTGTGGCAGGATATCTTTTAGTTTTTTTAGAGATGCCAATCCTGCTCGAACTTCTCCTTTTACAATTTTGAGATTCTCTTCCCAGTTAAGTCCCTCATCCACGATGACACCTAGTGATTTCTTTTTCCTTACATGCTTTATTTCTGAGTTGTTGAGCATCAGTGGCTCATCGACACTCATTACATTTGTTTTGCGTGGATGGCCAATCAACATGTACTCGGTTTTTTTAGAATTGGCAGTCAGCTTATTTATTCTCATCCAATTTGAAATATTGATAAGTTCACGTTGAGCATTCTCTAGAAGATTTTCTTGGTTATTTGACGTTATTGTCACATGTGTGTCGTCTGCATAAAGGCCTGCTTTCGAGAATTTTAGGCATTTTTCAAAGTCGTTTAGATAAATTATGAACAGGAGTGGACCGAGGCACGAACCCTGAGGTATCCCACAGGTTACCATTTTGCCAGTTGATTTTTGCCCCTCTACCATGCAAAATTGTTTTCTATTATTCAGATAGGATGTAAACCAATTTCCTGTTGTTTCTCTTACGCCATATTTCTCTAATTTTGCAAGCAATATTGAGTGATCGACCGTATCAAATGCTTTTGTTAGGTCGAGGAAGATAGTGAGGTTGACTTCTTTCCTGCCCATAGTGGCATACCAGGAGTCCGTACTGTTAATCAATGATGTTATTGTTGAATACAGTTTACGAAAAGCAGCCTGGTTCCGAGTTAATTTGGGCAGAAAAAAGTCAAACATTTGGTCATGGACAATCTTTTCAAGTATTCTTGAAAATATTGAGATGACCGAGATTGGCCTGTAGTTGTTAGCGTCATTTTTTTGGCCTGCTTTAAAAATTGGAGTCACACTTGCTAATTTCCAAATGTCTGGATAGACGCCAGTTGCTATGGATGAATTGAATATCATTGTTAACGGCTTCCAGATTAAATCCCCAGAATCTTTAATTAGCTTTGTAGAGATTTTATCTGGTCCTGGTGCTTTCCCATTCCTTAGTTTTGATATTGCATGTAAGACATAGGCATCATCAATCAATTTAAATCTAAATTTTGTAGTTCCCGCGTTGATTTTACCTATAGGGTCGTCATCGCTGTAAGACTCTAACTCTTTGGCTAGTTTTGGACCTACTGAGACAAAGTGTGAATTAAGGGCTTCAGCAATATCTTTTTCTTTTGTGAGATTTTGTCCCTCGGAATTTAGACAAGATATTCCAGTGGAGCGATCGCCTCTATTCAAGACTTTGTCAATTGTCTTCCACATATGTCTCGGATTTTGTTTATTTTCTTCTATGAGACCTAGATAGTATGTTTGCAGGGCCGTCTTTATTGCTTTGGTCACCTTGTTCCTTAGTTGTTTATATAATGACCATAGACCAGGAGATTTTATTGCAGCCCTTTTTACCCTATCCCTCTCCGTCATTATTTTTCTTACTTCCGGGGTTATCCAAGGTGTGGGGTCGGACCGTATTCTCTTCTTTTTCAGAGGTGCATGAATACTTAGGATTGATTCGAAAATGTCTTCAAATGTAGATGCCATTTTATCAGGATCATTGGCGAGGGGACTCAGAATGGATTCCCATTCGATTTGTTGAAGATCATGCCGAAAAGCTGCCTTATCATATTTGCTTAAGCTACGCGACTCTGCTATTTTCGGTTTCTTGTTTTTGAGTCTTTGGGTACTTATTTTACGTACGCCGTATATCAGATAATGGTCCACCATCCCTAATCTTAAGATATCAACGTCAGAAATGTATTGCTTTTTAGTGGTAGAGAAATGGTCAATTAGCGTTTTGCTGATTCTTTGTTCATTCTGTCCGCTATTTGTTATAGAAACTCTTGTATGGCCTTTAATCAGTTGTTCAAGCTGGTACTCAGAGTATATTGCTTTAAGCCTCTTTGCATTAGTATTTTGCTTACTTGTGAGGTCACAGTTGGTATCGCCTATCATTATGATTTCCTTCTCTTCTTTATCTAGTTGCTTTAGGACATCTCTAAGGTTCTCGAATGTTTCATCGTCGACATGCGAGGTTGGAGGACGATACCAGCAAACAACAAGAAATGGTTTCGCATGTTGTAATGGAATTTCAATTGATAATAGCTCTAATTTTTCACTCTTAAGTTTAACGTTAGGGTATGGTAAACTTTCCTTTACATAAAGAGCTATCCCTCCACCATTTATATTACTATCATTACGGAAATTATTGTAGCCATTAATGGTAACGTCAGAGTCTACAATTCTTTCATCCAGACGTGTTTCACTAAGGCCTATAATATCAATATCATGATCCCTGAGGACAATTTCAAGTTCATTTTTATGAGAAACTATATTCAGAAACGCTATTTTGAGACCATTTCTCTTGCCACGTTTACTAGGCTTATTACGAATAACTGCCTGGGAGCGTTGCCTCTAACAGTATTTAATAAATTTACTCACATTACCAGAGAATTTTCTAACTCCACCATCGCTTATATGCAGTCCGTCCTGCCAAAGATTACTAAACATTATATTGTCATTATCTAGCATGTCTGTAGTGATTAAGTGATTATTATTATTATGTTAATTATGTTAATTATGCTTGTTTGTTTAAGTACTTCATGTAAATAGTTATATTGATTATTGCTTGCTGCACGCTGAGAGATACACGCCTCTTCCATATTCTCAGATATCTCTATAAATGGCGACGAGGATAACAGGTAAAACAGGTAGAAATTGAATAAAGTCAAAAAGTGAAATAACTTCCTAAATGGCTTCTGCACCAAATATAGTTCCTATGCCGATTTTTGAACCAAAATCAGATCCTACAAACACGGGAGCACGTTGGACTACTTGACTCGAAAGAGTCAACACATATTTGATCGCCTCGGATATTAAAGACCCTGAAAGAAAAAGAGCTTTGCTTTTATATCAAGCTGGCCCTGACGTCTATAGTATTTTCAAAACTCTCCAAGACACTGGTGAAGATAAAGATTACGACAAAGCCGTCGAAGCCCTCACCAAGCACTTTGAACCCGACAAGAATCAAATTTATGAAATCTACAATTTCCGCCAAGCCACGCAGAAAGATGATGAATCGATTGATGAATTTCATACAAGACTTCGAAAACTCGCCAAACATTGTCAATTTCACGATGAAGATTTTGAGATTAAAATGCAGATAGTCTGTAATGGAAAGTCCGAAAGAATGCGAAGAAAAGCTTTAAGACAACCAGACTACAAGTTGGCAGACATGTTGCTCGATGGCCGAAAAGACGAAGTCAGTTCCGCTCAAGCCTCAGGCATTGAAGACAAAACTCAAGAAATGCATTTAAATGAAATTAGAGCTGGGAAATTCTGCTATAAATGTGGATTTAGCTACCCTCACAAGGACAAGCCCTGCCCTGCACAAAATTCAACTTGCACACTCTGTGGACTCACAGGTCATTTCAGAAAAGTTTGTCGCAAAGCTGGCAATCTTTTTTTTTTTTTTTTTTATAAGACACTATATCATTAGATACATGGTCAAAAAGCTAATTAAAAAAGATACAAAATGTAAAAGGTACAACAAGTTGAAAAAGAAAATTAAACTAAAGTAAGCAGTTCAATTAACCAATAATTGATAGATATAAAGCAAAACTATTGTTATTATAGGGAGAGTTTACTAGTAAAGATTTACTTATCTAAAGTTGTTCGTTTAATGTAAATATCATACAGAAAGGCACTGAAATTTTCTAAAAAGGCTTCATTTTCATTTGTCATTAAATATATAAACTGTTGATCTGTAGAAGGGATATTTGTAAAGTTTGGACAAAGACTATAAATTTGGTTTGAGAAATTTTCTCTTTCAAAACTGTATTCGTTACAAACTGAGATAAAGTGTATTTCATCTTCTACAACATTTTTGCAATATTTGCAGAATCTCTCATGTCTATCAACAGGCGGTTTAGAATGCCTACCTTTTTCAATGGCGAGGCAGTGGTCACTTAATCTTAGTTTGGATAGTATTCTTCTATGTCTTCTAGTCCGAATAAGGTCTAGATATTTTTCATAAGCTATTTGATTCTTATAGGATTTGTACGTCAAAGCTTTGGAGCAGTTATTTATATATGTCTATATATTAGTTATTTATATTTATATATTAATCAACCCTCTGAACGACAGCGCGCACAAAACAACAACAAACAGTCACACCCAAGACCACAACGTCGACGCACGTTTCCGCAAAAGAGACAACAACAACACAGAGCCCATCAGGTCACACAAGAAAAAGTGGACCAAGAAGAAATCTACAGTTCAGAAGACGAATATGCCTATGCAATTCAGGAAAATTCATCATTTCATAATAAACTGGCACTGAAAATGAACGAGTCACATGATGTATCTTTTCTGGTTGATACAGGGGCAACTGTAAACGTGATAGATAGCCAAACATACGAAAAGCTTAAAACTGTCAGTGAGTTGAAATCCAATAACACCAAATTATTTGCGTACGGATCTACTACCCCTCTTCAAATAAAAGGTTGTTTTGATGCTATGATCGAATCTTCAAAGCGATACATTGTTTCCAAATTCTACGTAGTAGAAGGATCAGGTGGCAACCTGCTGAGTGCAAAGACAGCTCAGGATTTACAGCTAATTGCCATGATAAACAAAGTGAAACATGCACATAATGGAAACACTGGAAATAAGCCAAATGATGTGAATAACTCTGCTGATCAACACGAAAAGCTGCCAGAATGCAAGGATAAACCAATTCAAGATATTATTAATAAATATCGGAATGTTTTCATGGGTGAAGGAAAATTACGAAACCAAAGAATAAAACTACACATTAATGAAGCTATTAAGCCTGTCATTCAACCTCAACGGCGAATACCCTATCATATGCGCAAAGCAGTATCAAAAGAACTTGAAAACTCCAGAACCAAGACATAATCGAAAAGTCATTGACCAGCCAACGCCCTGGGTCTCACCCATTGTTTGTATTCCTAAGAAAGACGGGGGAACACGCATATGTGTTGACATGCGTGAAGCAAATAAGGCCATAGAGAGAGAAAGACACCTAATGCCTACTTTGAATGATTTTAAAGCTGAAATAAATGGATCTAAATTTTTCTCGAAAATTGATTTAAAGCAGGCCTACCATCAAGTTGAATTAGACCCGGAAAGTCGCTATATTACTACGTTTTCTACTCATGAAGGTCTCTATCAGTACAAAAGATTAAATTATGGTACTTCTAGCGCAGCTGAAATCTTTCAGAACATTCTGCAGAGAAACCTCAGTGATATAAATGGAGTCAAAAATATTGCAGATGACATAATTATTTTTGGTAAAACAAAAGCAGATCATGACATTGCACTTGATACTTGTCTTAAACGTTTATCAGATCTAAACATCAAGGCAAAAGGAGAAAAATGCAAATTTCTTCAGCCAGAAATAAAGTTCTATGGATTAATATTCACTGAAAAAGGGACGAAACCAGACCCTGAACGTGTTTCTAATCTACTTAATGCCACAGCGCCATCTAATGCATCAGAACTCAGAAGTTTTCTTGGAATGGCTAATACTTGCAGCGATTACATACCAAACTATGCAACGATAACACAACTGGACTATAGTCGAAGAGAGAGCTTTCAACGAATTAAAGAAGAAACAAACTCAAGCGCCTGTAGTTGCATACTTTGACACAGAAAAACGAAGCATTTTGATTGTAGATAGATCGCCACATGCTTTAGGTGCTATTTTAGCCCAGAAGGACTCAGAAGGGTCACAATATAAGATCATATCATATGCCAGTAGAGCTTTAACCTCGGTGGAGAAAAGATATTCCCAGACAGATATCGAAGGACTTGCACTAGTATGGGGAATAGAACACTTTCGATTATTTCTGCTAGGTACTGAATTTGACGTAATCACAGATCACAAAGCTTTGGAATCAATCTTTAATAATGCTCGATCTAAACCTACTGCAAGAATTGAAAGATGGGTATTGCAACACCAACCCTATAACTTTCGTGTAATCTACAAAAAAGGATCACTAAACGAAGCTGATTATCTAAGCAGACATCAATTGAATACTGCATCATCTGAAAGTAAAGAGGAGAAACAAGCCGAAGAATACGTAAACTACATTATCAAGCATAGTGTACCTAAAACAATAACCCTTGATGAAGTCAGAATTGCTACACAAAAGGATGAAATATTACAAAAAGTTCAACAAGCTGTTCAAACTGGATTTTGGGATACAAGGATACTGATCTGCAACAGTACAAAAGTGTGCAGATGAGTTAACAGTGCATACAGACAAAGGTTTAATATTAAAGGGAAGCAAATTAGTTTTGCCAAAGTGTCTACATGAGAGAGCAACAAAATTAGCTCATGTTGGACATCAAGGTATAGAGAGGACAAAAAGTCTAATGAGAGAGAAAATATGGTTCCCAAATATGAGTGATAAAGTAAAAACAGTAATAGAACATTGTAATGCATGTCAAGCTGTTGGAAACAGTAGCAAGCTAGAACCAATGCAGTTAACTCCTACAGTTGATATTCCCTGGCACACAGTTGCAATTGATTTTCATGGACCTATCGCAAATACCGAACAATATATTTTGGTAGTACTAGACACTTATTCGAAATTTCCAGAAATCGAAATTGTAAAGTCCACATCAGCGACAGCGGTCATTCCGAAATTAGACCGAATATTTGCCACACATGGCATACCAGTCATTCTCAAAACCGATAATGGACCTCCATTTAATGGACAAGAATTCGAAAGATATACAAAGGCCATTGGAACCGAATGGAAACCAAGCACTCCATTATGGCCTAGAGGTAACGCAAATGTTGAAAGTATAATGAAGCCAATTGGAAAAGTCCTCCAAACGGCTCAGTTGGAAGGAAAGAGCTGGAGACAAGAGCTTCAGCGATTTCTATTGACGTACAGGACAACGCCACATTCAACAACGAAAGTATCACCAAGTGAACTTTTGTTCAACAGAAAAATTCGAGGTCATTTACCTGAATTACCATCAAGGAAAGTAATAAACAAACACTTGGAAGCAAAAAGAAACATCGAAGAAAAGAAGATTCAAAATAAAGAGTATTATGACAAAAGAAATAATACTAAAGAGTCAAACATTCAAATTGGTGACACTGTTATATGCTTGCAGAAGAGACATAACAAATTAACACCAACGTTTAGTCCTGAACGCTTCACAGTATATCAACGTAAAGGGACAAGGATTGTAGCCAAGAATGCGAAACATATCATCACGAGAAACATATCTCATTTTAAAAAGGTTCCAGAATATGACAGTCTAGATGAAGATGACGAAGTGAGAATAACGCAGAGAGAAAATGAAAGAAAAGTCGTTCTGCCAGAAAAAGAAAAGGATACCGAGAAAAACCAAGTCGATGATACACCTAGAAGATCACAAAGGTCACGTATACCAGTCGCAAGATTTGGGTTTGCTGTACCGTCGAACTTGAAAGTGTAAATAATGAACTTTTGACAAGGACATTGCTTATGTTATGAAATCAAAAAAAAAAGGAGCGATGTAGTGATTAAGTGATTATTATTATTATGTTAATTATGTTAATTATGCTTGTTTGTTTAAGTACTTCATGTAAATAGTTATATTGATTATTGCTTGCTGCACGCTGAAAGATACACGCCTCTTCCATATTCTCAGATATCTCTATAATGTCCAATCCGTTAATAGGAAGTTCTTCGGCAAGAAGTTTATTCACTTTCATTCCTTTGGCGTTTAGTGCCATGTTATCTTTTCTTTTAAAGATTGACGAATACACTACTCTAGATGCAGGATTGTTCTTCTGGATATCCTTGAGCATTTCCATCGTTTCTTTGCTTATTTGTTCTGGGGTGCCACTGTTTAGGTTGTTTGTACCAACGTGTACAATTATTACGTCATTATTACTCTTTCCTGCTTTTTGCACTGCCTGCTTAATTTTCATACCTCGTGTGAACTTTATTTCCACATTGCGTTGGTTATTTGAAAGCTTCGTGGCATTTACTCGTTGTAATTCAGAATCCCCGACGATCAAGACGTTAAGTTTTTCATTTCCATCTGTCTCTCGCATTGGGTCATCATTTCTGTCTTTACTTGGCTGTGTTGGATTACTCCTAGCTTTCCTTTTACGAATTTGTTGTTGTTTGCGACTGTGCTTGTTAACCGCCTCTGTACAAGTTTCCTTACTTTGTTCCTTTTGCTTGTTTGGTGTATCGTTTAGAGAAAAGCTTTTATCCAGCTCTATTGTTCGATTTTCTGATGCTTTCTTGTGATTTTCTGCTTTATTAATTAGCTCAGTTCTAATTTCTATTATGTCTTCTGTTGTTGATTTCTCATGACTTTTCCCAGGGGATAAGATCATCGGTCTTAGTTGCAGTTGTAATTTCAGATTTTCTAACTTTAATTCCAAATTTTCTTCCTTCAGTTGATCGCTTTTGTGCCTTTCACGTTCGAGAGATACATTTAATTTATCAATCTGATCTGTTAAACGATCTATAGTGTCCAAAAAAACCATAAAATCTGTGCGGTCGTCTTTTATTGGGCGTTGTCTCGGGCTTCGTGGGTTGCTGTGATCTTTGCCAATTCCCAGGCTTAGTTCGTCTTCACTTTCATTATCAGATGAATTCAAGTTGTCAGCTTCAGTGAAATCCACGATAAAATACGAATCATTCCCACGTATTGTGGGTCGATTAATAATTGATCCGTTGTCTGCAAGATTGTCGAATTCTTTTCGAACATCGCTTACATTTAGGCCTAGCTTCTCAGCTACCGTATTCACAATAAAATCTGCTCCTGGACGCTTGCTTTTGCTTCTTGTGGTTTGAATTGCTTCGATTATTGCTCCTTGTATATTTGTTGTTGACATTTTAGAAAATACCTCGATTTAATCTCATATGAGTGCTCTCAAAAGCAGAACGCAACTATCACATGCGCTTTACACGCACAAATCTAGTCATAGTCAATAGAAGTGAGCTTGACCCACTGGTTCGTAATGAAGATCTTGGTGAAGCGATCACAAACAATAAAGATCATTATGCAGACGCCCAGAGTCACTACATTGAAAATTATGATATTGAGAGCTAACGTAGACTTACCCGAAGTCTTAATCTATATTCTTCCGAACACCAATACGCTCTTAAACCGGATATGGCCGCTGATTGGCTGACGCGATTTCTCTTAGTTACTCGGTAGCAACCGTGAAGGAATGATCCTTGACCTGGCAAGCAAAGTTGGTGTGGATCTAAGTGCGAAAGAAATTGAAGCGTGTCATCGCATTTCTTCAAAGAATGAAGCTGCTATAATTGTTAAGCTTGGGTCAAGAAAAAGCGAGAAGAGTTCCTGTCTAAGTCTACCAAAAGTAAGACCAAAAAGGTAAAGACGACAGATCTTGGCTTCACTGTGGCGCCTGGCACAAATGGTAATATCTATATAAATGAAAGCCTCACCCACCGAAACAAGAATCTTTTAAGGCTAACAAAGCTGAAAAAAACCGAGCTTGATTACAAGTATGTCTGGACAAGGAATGGTAACATATATATGCGCAAAGATGATTCGTCAGATGCAATTAAGATATCCTACGAGAGTGATTTGGACTAAGCTGAGTAAGAACTTTCCATACATCTTTTCACTTATTATTAATTTACTTTACTAACTCATTTTTTCTTTACTTTTACCTTTGCTATTTCATCTAGTTTCTATACCCTATTTTGACCAATGACCTCAACCCCTCTTGTTCATATAGAATTTGAAGAATCTATCTGCTGCCCTAAGTGTGATCGATTAGTTCATGATGATCAAAATTCTATTTTTTGTGATTCATGCCATTCTTGGATACACCTTAAGTGCTCAGGTTTAAGCAAAAAACTATTCCATGAAATTTCAAAACATAGGGGCCCTATGGGCGTGTTCGAAGAACGACTCTGGTTGAATATAGCTATTTCGGTCAAATGATGAAAGATGTTAATCGGTATGCACAACAATGACGATAATGATTATCATGATAATGGTGGTGGTTATGATGATGATGTTGATGACCACGATGATTATGATGCTTGTTGGTAGGGGGAATTGTGGTGGTAGTATGGATGTAGTGGTGGTGGTAGAGGTGGTTGTGGTGCTGAAGGTAGGGGTGCTTGTGATGGTTGTGATAGGGATGATCGTGGTGATGATTGTAGGGGGGTTGTGGTGGTGGTGATAGGGGGCGTGGTGGTTTTGATAGAGGTGATCGTGGTGATGGTTGTAGGGGTGGCTGTGGTGGTGGTCTTAGGGGGCTGGTGGTGGTGATAAGGGTGGTGGTGGTGATGGTTTTAGGGGTGGTTGTGGTGGTGGTGATAGGGGTGGTGGTAGTGATGGTTGTAGGGGTGATTGTGGTGGTGGTGAGTTCCTTTAGATCTTGCCGCAGCCACACCATCAATGATAGTGATGGTAATCATGATGATGATGATGATAATGATGATGGTGATTATTATTATTATTATTATTATTATTATTATTATTATTATTATTATTATTATTATTATTATTAATATTGTGACGATTTTTATGGTGAGGATGATAATAATGAAGATTTGTTTTGAAAACTGGTTTGAAATTGCCGCTCTTTGCCAAGACTCTTTGATTAATGTGGAGAATGCGTGAAATGTCATTTACCAATCCAAGGTGGCAATTTGCCAGTTTCAAATGGTAAACAGCCATGAGTCAGATGCAATCAAGCTTGTGCGAAGAGAAAAATTGTCGCATGACCTTAAATCGACAAAGGGCCGTGATTGTGAAGAACTAACCGCAAATTGCGCACAATGGCCCTAATGGCATTCTTGAGATGCTTATACTATTGTTACACGTTTTCCATTGTTCAAGCGTTGGTTAGTCAGTGAGTTAGTTAGTTAGTTAGTTAGCTAGTTAGTTAGTTAGTTAGTTAGTGACACGCCACCCCACACCAATGTGTTCGAAATTCTTCGAACACAAAAATGATGTTGCATACTTCTGTCGGGCCTGCTTACATGACGTGTTTCCCTTTAGCAGTCTAGATGATAGAAAACTCATCAAAGAACTTAATCCTACAAGTGCAATATCCGTTTTCATGTTTATTGAATCTCTAAACGGATACGATAAGATCTGTTCTGTCTGTTCTAAATCAATTCGTGTAATAAAATCTTCAGTTCCTTGCGGCAAATGCCGTCATCTTATACATAAAAAATGTGCAAAATCTCCTAACTGGCATTTCACCCACATGCATAGTCATCTAACGACATGGGAGTGTCCTTCATGTTGCGTAAAACCATTAATGTCGCTTCCTTTCTTTGAAATGGACGACAATTGCTTGCTCAATCTCACTTTCAACTCAAATTACTCATGTAGATGCAATTCTACAGCCTCTACCTTGTCTGATTATAGTCATCTTGAGAAACTTGAAACTTGCAAATTAAATTTTAAAAATCACGAAGCTCATTCACGACGTTCATTCTAATATGAACAGCTTCACGGATTTCCAATATTACGATAATCACGAATTTCATAAACTGCTTAATTCTCCTCGTTAGATAAGAATAGAATGTCAAGCATTCTACATACCAATATTTCTTATATCTCCAAAAACCTGGAAAATGTTGAAATCCTTCTAGATAACCTTGACCATAAATTTGATATTATAGCATTAAGTGAAACTTGGCAAACTAAAGATAATGATGAAGGTATTAAGAAACTAAAACTAGTAATGATCCAAAATTATATAGGTCAAATAGGTAATAATCTAAAAGGAGGTTGTGGTTTCTTTGTTACTGACCATCTTTCTTTTGATATCAGAGCAGACCTAAACAAATCTTACAAAGATTCCGACTGTGAATTTGAAGCTCTTTGGATTGAAGTCCAAAATAAGTCAAAGGCTAATTCGATTTTTGGTGTTGTATACAACCATCCTCGCAAAAATAGATCTGCTTTTAATGACTATTTACAGTAAATCTTACCTAAATAAATGAAGAAATTTTATGTGGGGATTTTAACCTAAACCTTCTTAAAACAGATACTTCTGAAAATGCTGATTCTTTCTTAAACTTAATGCTTTCTAACTTCTGTCAACCTCTAATTTTAAAACCTACTAGATTCAATAACAGGTCAACTCCTAGTCTAATTGATAACATTTTTACGAGCTCACTGGACCCATCAACTATAAATGGAAACTTAATTGATAAGGTATCTGATCATTTACCTAATTTTGTATTTTTGGAAATCAACTAGGACGTAAGTATAAAATAATGGCATGTATAAAGACTACCGTCATTTCAATAGAGAAGCATATATAGAAGAAGCTCAGCAAACTAATTTTCATAATAATAATAATAACTCTGATATTAATACTAAATATGAACATTTCCAAAACAAGTTCATAGAATTATTAAACAAGCATGCCCCTTTAAAACCTAGATCAAACCGTTTAAAGAAACAACAACGTAAACCCTGGATTACCAACGGTATTCTTAAATCAATCTCAACAAACAACTCACTTCTAAAAAAATTCATAAAAACGAAAGATGATTTTTGGTTTGAAAGATATCACATTTTTCGTAATACATTGAATCGAGTAATCAGGCTAAGTAAACAGAACTACTATACTTCGTATTTTAATAACTTTAAAAAGATTCTAAAACAATTTGGAAAGGTATTAATGAAATTTTAATAGAAATAAGGCCCAGTCCTGCCAAGATATAAAACTAAACTTTGAAGGTAAATTAATTTCTGGTCATAAAAAGTTGCAAATGCATTTAATCATTTTTACAAACATAGCTCAAACGCTTGCACAAAACGTTAGGCCCTGCTAAAGCGAACTATAAAGAGTTCCTGAAATCTCTGATTCAACAAAGCTTCTTCGTCACACCTGTTGATATAGAAGAGGTTAAATGTGAAATTATGAGTCTGGATAGCTCTAAATTGCCAGGATCATATGATAATCCGATCAAAATTGTAAAATACCTGAGTGGACCAATATCCAGTACTCTCACAGATTTGATTAACGAATCTTTCAGCTCAGGTATTCATCCATCCCTTCTTAAATTGGCGAAGGTAATACCAATTTATAAGGCTAAATCCAGACTAGATGTTTCAAATTATCGTCCGATATCATTGCTACCAATTTTAACAAAATATTTGAAAAATTAATGCACAAAAGGATCACAAGTTTTTTAGAGAAACACAATGTACTGTATACTCATCAATTTGGCTTTCAAAAAAACAAGTCCACAACCCAAGCAATACTCGACCTCGGCAATCAACTAACAAATGCTCTGGACAAAAAAGAAATATCTTCTTGTATATTTTTAGACTTTGCTAACGATTTTGACACGGTTGACCATGAAATTCTAATAACTAAACTCAGCCACTATGGTGGTGTAAGAGGCTCTGGCTGGGACTGGTTTAAGTCATACTTATCAAGCAGAAGTCAAAAAGTTTGCATTAAGGGTATTTTGTCTAAACCGCAAATAACAACTCATGGAGTACCCCAAGGTAGTGTTTTAGGCCCTCTTCTCTTTCTTCTCTACATTAATGACTTGCCTTCTTGCTCTAATATCCTTAAATTTCACCTTTTTGCTGATGATACTAGCATCTTTTATTCTCACAACAATGCGAGAGACCTTGAGTCCATAGTAAATCGTGAACTTACGAAAGTTTCAGCATGGCTCTCAGCTAACAGACTGTCCCTTAATGTTGATAAGTCCAATTTTCTTACAATATCTAATAAGAAAAAAACCGATTCTACCATTGATATCAAAATTGATAACGTCTCTATTGAAGAAAAAGACTGTATCAAATATTTAAGCATTCTTATAGATAACAAACTAAACTGGAAACAACATTCTCAATATGTTAACACAAAAATTTCAAAAGGTATTGGAATACTTGCGAAAATGAGGCATTGCTTTCCATAATTCTTCAATACATGAAAGCTACACGTCGTAGCCTACCCTTATCGTACTATTGACTCCATATATCAAATAGGCAGGGAATTTTCCACTACAATCTAAGGATCTGGGTAACCAAAAATTTTAATGCTTAGAATGAAAGTATATATATGTGGGATCAAAATTCCGAGTTGGGACATTTTTGAAAATCGGCTGTTGTCACGTTGCAGTGACGTAATTGACCGAGCAACAAGTCACGGTCAGAAAAAAGTCAACTTTTTCGAAATTTAAATCCAACTACATTTTTGGATAGCTCTTTTAAAGTTATTTCGACTTTGTAAAAGAACTATAGCCCTAAAATGCATGGTTGAAGAGTTATAGGCGTTTAAAGTTGCAGTTAATCAGGGGGTAACGTCGTATACTTTTACTAGTATGTTTGTCTGTTTCAAATAAATGAACAAAAGTGAGCGTAAAATAAATACCAAGTGTGATTTCTGCTTCTATTACAGCTACTTTGTAGCACATTTTGTGCTACAAATCAAGGGCTTTGGATGAATTATTGAGCATTTTGGTCTTTCGATGTTACCCCCGATGTTTTGAATTTTGAATTTCCTTGTTAGTTTAAAGCTATTTAATTTGCAGAATATACTGGAAATGTCCGATTTTCATTCTCTAGCAGGTTTGGCCATTCACTGAGTTGCAAGAATCACATGGTCCCTACCTACAGGTAGCACAAAGATCCGTAATAGAAACGATATACGTAGCTAAAAACATACCTCAGCAATAAAAAATGATCTAAGGTAGCCACTCGTCACAACAGTCCTCGTTAGACATAATGTAGACATAATTTCCCATTCACTTTCGTCACTTGAGTTGTCCTTTACCGCACAGTCATTCGTATCAGACTCTCTATCCCCTTCTTCTCCGCTGTTGATAATCAGTGTTTCTGCCATCGCGCTGTCCTCTGCTGCATCGGATATCGTTCGCTTATTCGGCGGCAGATCGTCTAAGCATGTTTTTTTCTGCCCCTCCGTTTTTGAACCTGTTTTCGAGCCTTTTTCTTGGGGGGGGGCGCTATTCTGAATCACAACTGTCGTAATCACCCGAACATCCATCTCTTGCTTTCCCCCCACGAGTGCTTTTAACCAATGGCGGAAATTGATTTCCTACGAACCAAATCGGCTTCATATCTCCATCCCCAATCTTCCATCAACATTCCCCCAAGTCAAGATGATTAATGATCCTCTGCCCGCAATGATACCATACATAAGCCTGACAATGAGCTCGTTTGATAACTTGGATAACGGAATCGGGATTTGGGGGCCAAGACATCGATGACTTGTTTTTCAAGCTTTTGTACAAGCGAATTCTTGTTTCTACATAATCTTCATTCTCCTTTCCAGAATAGATTACTGAACGCACAATCTCTCTGACGTTGTTAATACCATCTTCAGTTAGCTTTCTGTCCTGCTCAAGTGACTCAAGCAAGCCCAGCTTTGTTTTGTCTGCAAGAATCTTTTTGAAGATATGAAGTTTACCAGTTCGATAGAAGTACGATGTCGTATCGCAGCCTGTAATTGCGTGGAAAGCGGAACACACCAAGCAAATATCTGATCCAAAGGAATCACAGATGACACCAGTGTCTGCATATTTCTCAGCATCATACTTCAGATACCATTTATGTCTAACATGGTATTGAGAATATGCCCACACCAACAGCACTAACACATCGATGTCTTTCGCAACAATGACCACATCACAAAGTGTTGCATATGAAGACCACTTCAAAGCATAAAGAAGTAACGCTGCGTGGTAAACGACTACACAGTGAACATGTCAGAAATCGAAAGAATAAACTGCGTGGATATGGGGTAGATCCCAGGGGCGGATCTAGGGTAAAGATTTACGGGTGCCCATCAAGGGGGTCCGGGGGCCTAGCCCCCGGAAAATTTTTTGGCGACCACGCCCTTCAGAACCCCGGAGAAGGTGGGCAACGCCCTTTTTTTATCCTGTAATGCGTTTTTATAATTATAGGAAAAATTGTTAAAATCATCCAGAAAAGGAGCAAAAATGCAAGGTTTTTAAGATATGGACTAAAAAACTTGTAAACTATGCAAAGAGCAAAATCTTCCCAAATTTCAGATATCTTAGTCAAACTGTTTCTTGGGATATCGTACATTAAATAATCTACCATGATTCAAAGATTACCATATTTTATTCAGTTGATCTTCCTTTTCTTCTTTTTTAACTGAATTGTCGTTCAATATTTCATTTAATTCTTTTAAAACATCAAATTCCATCAATAACATAGGGCCTAGCCTTGACAGCTTCGACACATCTAAATAAAATGGCGGCCTCTCCGCGCGCTTTTCGCTTTCTAAGAGAAATGCAGCAGCAACAACATTCATGAACAGATTTGTATTTGAGCATTCCTATTGGCCTGCGCCATTCTGCACCATGCAGAAAACACATTTGATTGGCCTGCGCCATTTTCAGAGAAAGATGATTGGCCTGCGAATTATCTTTTGAATCTGTAGGGGCTCCCGCTAAAATTCAGGTCATGCCTAAAAGAACAAAGAGAAAGAACCACGCAAACGAAGGTTCTAGTTCCTCATTGTCCTTCTGGTCCGGTTATTCGTTTAAAATTCGTCATGACAAGAAAGCAAACGAAACATTGTCCTTCTGCCGATACGGACAAGAAAGTGCCGGTGGTTTTTGCAAGGCAACGTATCAAAATTTCCTTTCATGAGAATAAAAGCAAAACAATCGATCAAGGAAGTAAATGATGACGTTGCGAAAATGATTGACTTCAGCCCCCGAAGACAAAGATGCCAAGCTCCAGTTATCAAAATGGGAATCGAAAGTCAGTTATACTAAATATAGATCTTTGAAAATTTTAAGGGTGCTTGAGCACCCCTAGCACCCCCCTGAATCCGCCCCTGGATCCTTTCTCAACTGGTTTTCCGAAACATATTTCTCGTGGAAATGCGTTTGGTGGTGTGATGAACCGAAGGAGGCCCTCCATCCATTCCCCATAAGTGTGCTTTGACTTAAATGTTTGCACTGCTGCCATTCCATCTACAAACCAGGCTGCTTTCTTTGGTATCACCTTTGATGTGGCATTCGACGCCTCTATAAGGTAATTAAGAAAAGTTGCCTTTTCCGAATGACGCAAATTTCCATCTGGTGAAGAAACAGACAAAGGTACAGAAGTAATCGGGTACTGGAAAGCTTCTTCAGAAGTTAGTGAATTTGGGACAATAGTTCCAAACGCCTGACAATCTTCTTTTAACACTTCCATAGCTTTTGGTGTCTTTTTTTATTTTTTAATTCCTGTTTGTATCTTGTTTCGCTTGATCGGTGAAAAGAAATTCACCGTTCCCATTACCAGCCTGTCTTCAATGAACGATTTAAACTGCACCATACCAAGTTCAGGAGCTCATAGCATGTCATTAACGATGAGATCGTCAATTTTATTTCCACGAGAAATATGTTTCGGAAAACCAGTTGAGAAAGGATCTACCCCATATCCACGCAGTTTATTCTTTCGATTTTTGACGTGTTCACTGTGTAGTCGTTTACCACGCAGCGTTACTTCTTTATGCTTTGAAGTGGTCTTCATATGCAACACTTTGTGATGTGGTCATTGTTGCGAAAGACATCGATGTGTTAGTGCTGTTGGTGTGGGCATATTCTCAATACCATGTTAGACATAAATGGTATCTGAAGTATGATGCTGAGAAATATGCAGACACTGGTGTCATCTGTGATTCCTTTGGATCAGATATTTGCTTGGTGTGTTCCGCTTTCCACGCAATTACAGGCTGCGATACGACATCGTACTTCTATCGAACTGGTAAACTTCATATCTTCAAAAAGGTTCTTGCAGACAAAACAAAACTGGGTTTGCTTGAGTCACTTGAGCAGGACAGAAAGCTAACTGAAGACGGTATTAACAACGTCAGAGAGATTGTGCGTTCAGTGATCTATTCTGGCAAGAATAATGAAGATTACGTAGAAACAAGAATTCGCTTGTACAAAAGCTTGAAAAACAAGTCATCGATGTCTTGGCCTCCAGATCCCGATTCCGTTATCCAAGTTATCAAACGAGCATATTGTCAGGCTTATGTATGGTATCATTGCGGGCAGAGGATCATTAATCATCTTGACTTGGGGGAATGTTGATGGAAATAATAAAAAATAAGAAAAAAAAAATTTATAAAAAAAAAAAAGTTGAAAATTACATGTTATGCTGGTTGTTTGAATTAGTAACTAGAAATTATCTTTGCTGCTATATTAGTTTCTGTATTTTGATAAATTTAATGTAACTTTTAAAACTTTAATTTAGCGGCCCAAGCAAGATAAGCTCTGCTTCTCTTGGGTCGCGTAGAATACAAGTATTTTTAGCTTTTATTTTGTAACCTTGTATTTTGCAAATAAATTTGAATTGAATTGAATTGAATTGAATTGAATGGAAGATTGGGGATGGAGATATGAAGCCGGTTTGGTTCGTAGGCAATCAATTTTTGCCATTGGTTAAAAGCACTCGTGGGAGGAAAGCAAGAGATGGATGTTCGGGTGATTACGACAGTTGTGATTCAGAAAAGCGCCCCCCAAGAAAAAGGCTCGAAAACAGGTTCAAAAACGGAGGGGCAGAAAAAAACATGCTTAGACGATCTGCCGCCGAATAAGCGAACGATATCCGATGCAGCAGAGGACAGCGCGATGGCAGAAACACTGATTATCAACAGCGGAGAAGAAGGGGATAGAGAGTCTGATACGAATGACTGTGCGGTAAAGGACAACTCAAGTGACGAAAGTGAATGGGAAATTATGTCTACATTATGTCTAACGAGGACTCTTGTGACGAGTGGCTACCTTAGATCATTTTTTATTGCTGAGGTATGTTTTTAGCTACGTATATCGTTTCTATTACGGATCTTTGTGCTACCTGTAGGTAGGGACCATGTGATTCTTGCAACTCAGTGAATGGCCAAACCTGCTAGAGAATGAAAATCGGACATTTCCAGTATATTCTGCAAATTAAATAGCTTTAAACTAACAAGGAAATTCAAAATTCAAAACATCGGGGGTAACATCGAAAGACCAAAATGCTCAATAATTCATCCAAAAGCCCTTGATTTGTAGCACAAAATGTGCTACAAAGTAGCTGTAATAGAAGCAGAAATCACACTTGGTATTTATTTTACGCTCACTTTTGTTCATTTATTTGAAACAGACAAACATACTAGTAAAAGTATACGACGTTACCCCCTGATTAACTGCAACTTTAAACGCCTATAACTCTTCAACCATGCATTTTAGGGCTATAGTTCTTTTACAAAGTCGAAATAACTTTGAAAGAGCTATCCAAAAATGTAGTTGGATTTAAATTTCGAAAAAGTTGACTTTTTTCTGACCGTGACTTGTTGCTCGGTCAATTACGTCACTGCCACGTGACAACAGCCGATTTTCAAAAATGTCCCAACTCGGAATTTTGATCCCACATATATATACTTTCATTCTAAGCATTAAAATTTTTGGTTACCCAGATCCTTAGATTGTAGTGGAAAATTCCCTGCCTAAAACTATCATTACCGTGTCCAACCTCTTTTCCTTCTTTCTTTGCTTTATTAATTTTGCTTATGCTATTATTTTTATTTTCTTTCTTTATTCCTATTTTCTCTATTCTTTTTTTTATAGTAAAATATTATCATTATTAATTGTTCATTGTTATTGTTACTGTTATTACAATAAATCAATTTAGATATGTAGTAGTTAAATGTGAATAGGGCACTGGGCGCGAAAACCATTTTTGGTTCTACCCAGTGTCCTAGGCAACAACGTCTTGCATGTAAAATTAAAATCATTATTGTTTAAAAAGTAGCGTTATTGCTCTCATTGTTATTATTGGTAAACACAAAATTGTAATCTTGTTGCTGAATATAAATGAATTGAATTGAACCATCCTACATGAATGGCCTTGCCGTGGAAACGCAGTGAGTCACGGATGCTTGTGCGATTCATTGAGGGCTTATTTATTTATTTATTTATTTTTACTTCTTTATGCACGGTAGCCCCGTCAGTTCAAAAGAACTGCTTTTCAGGGGGCCGTGACAACGACGTTTATACAGTTTAATATACAAATTGTCAATTGGTTAAAATGTTGGCTATCAAAACATGTTTTTCATTCTTCTCTTTAAGGTGGCAAGGGAGGGAGCCAGTTTAATTTCGCGTTCAAGTTTATTCCAAAGTTTAGGTCCACGAAACGAAATTGCCTTCTGCCCATTGTTAGTTTTCCGTAAGGGCATCACAAGGTCAGTGTCGGTATTTCTCAGTTTTCTGATAGTACTGGTAGATTTCTTATGGAAAAGGTTAGAGAGGTAGATTGGGGCCTGCCCATTTAGTGATTTATACATTGTTGTAGCTGTTTCGCTTTTAATAATTTCATCCAGAGTTGGCCAATTTAAACTGCGAATTAGTTCAGTAGCAGGCGCATCGAATCTACTTTTAGTTACTATTCTAGCTGCACGATTTTGCAACTTCTGCAACGTTAGCAATTTAGTCACCCCACAGCACCCCCACACTGAACAGCAGAACCGGAAATGGGGCTCGACAATACCCCGATACATTTTACTTAACGTAGTTTTTGGTAAAAATTTTTTGGAATATTTCAGGAAACCAATTGCACGAGAAACCTTTGTACGGAGATGCTTAACGTGGCCTTCCCAATTCAAGCTCCTGTCGATAATCATACCCAGATACTTATTCGGAATTTAAAGTAAGTTTTATCGTATATTTCATATTAGTCATCAATGATTAATGTTACTTTATTCATTTGCAAGTTTTTTTTAAAACAAATTTGTTCGCAAACGCCGTAGAAATCAGTTATATTCTAGAGTAGAGGTACAGGCTAGGCCACCGCTGTTAAAAAGTTAGACGTATCTATTTGGCTCGTAAATCACGAGTCTTCTTTTTAATCAATTATTTGTTTTATTATCTATTCTCACATATTTAATAATATCAAAAATAAAAGTTGTTTGAGAAGATATCAGAAGAAAAACAGTTGTTTCATCTCAGTTGCGCCGTTGGTCAGTCTTCCTTTCACATTAAAACAATTATTTGCTGTTCAACATCAAAATCAAGACTTCAAAATCAAAGTTCCCTGACGATATGCCTAGTTATTGCTCAGTTTATGGATGCAGCTATTCCAGTGCAAAGAATCCAGAACTTTCATTTTTCCAGTATCCTAAAGATGCAAAGATGTTGAAAGCTTGGGTCACTCGGGTCAGAAGAGAGAATTTTACGCCAACATCCACATCTTATGTTTGTTCAAGACACTTTGTTGAATCAGACCTCTATATTCCACAAACAGATACACCAAGTGTGTTTAAAAGGCGTCGCCTTTGTAAAGGAGCTATTCCATCTGTAAACCTTCGAGGGAGAGAGGAAGATGAGAGAATTCAAAAGTGGCCATCTCGTGTTCTTGGAAGATCAAGCTCTGCCACTTCTCAACCAGAAACGGTACCCCCTGTTCAAGATCTTGATGTGTCAATGGATCAGATGCCAGAAAATGAGCGTCCTGATGAAGCCACTTCTGCTGCCTCTGTTGAAAATTTCAGAATGGAAGAGCTCCAGGAAAGAATTGCTTCTCTTGAGAAGATGCGTTTTCTGTACAAGAACATGACTGCTTCTGATATCAGAAACTATACAGGAATATAAAATTCAATTTTCAAAAGCATTGTGCAGATCATTCAAGATTTTCTCCTCTAAACTATTGGTCTGGTAAACCAGTAAAGACAATCAGTCCTGAAGATCAGCTTCTGATATTTTTCATGAGAGTTGGCCTTGATTTGCCTTATTATGATGTTGCAAAAAGGTACTGCGTCAGCCAGACAACAATCCAGAACATTATAATGACATATCTACATGCCCTTCCTGAAATACTCTTTGTTGGAGCCATGTCAAACCTTCCCTCCCAGGAAAAAAACAAATGCAGTATGCCAGAATCTTTTGGTCACATAACAAACTGTAGGATTATTATAGACTGCACAGAGTTCAGAATTGCTGCTCCAAGGAAAGATCTGAATGCAGCCTCGGCAACATATAGCAACTACAAGCATAATTTGACAGCAAAATATCTGATCGGTGTTGCCCCAAATGGAGCTGTCACCTTTGTCAGTCATGGGTTTCCAGGTAGCACTAGTGACAAAAGTGTTACTAACAAGTCTGGAGTTATATCGCATTTAAAGGTATATATTTCTTGAAGTAAACAATTCTTTCCACTCTTTCTAATAAATAATTCTAAAAAATTGCTGAATAATAACTAAACTTTCTCACATTTATAAAGCTGCTTTTATCTTTTCTTGCAGGCAGGAGATTTGATACTAATTGCAGACAAAGGCTTTGTCATACATGATTTGATGCCAAAGAATGTTTTTTTTTAATTTGCCAGCGTTCCTGTGTGGTAAAACCAAGTTTACAAAGGAGGAGGCAGTTTATTCAAGAAAGATTGCAAGTTGTAGGATTCATGTAGAGAGAGCAATTGAAAGGCTGCGAAATTATAAGATTCCAGATTATATCAGTGCCCCTTTGCGCCCATTTGCAGACAAAATTGTTCAAGTATGTTCAGTTTTTGTAAATTTGCAAACACCAATTATTGCTGGTATTTTTGAAGACTATAATGAAAAAATAGTCAAACAAAATTGTTAGATAAAGGTTACTGTTTGTCATTACATCATTGTAGTTATATGTATATTATCATATTGTTTCTTAAAGAATAACTTAGTGACATATAGCTTAGTAACATGTAACTTAGCTCTCTTTCACCATGCCTCGCCTTTGAAGGCGGGCGATCGCTGGCGCCCGCCTTGTCACTCCCCTCGAATGCTCGAGGTGAGCTGTCATCGCTCCCCTCGATATCAAATAACCAAACAATCCGCCCGCCTTCGCTTTTCTTTCTTCATTGGAAACTGCACCAGACAGACAGGAAGTCTCTGGCGTTAATCTTTAAATAGACTAATCTCCTTGTCACCTTGGACTTTTCCAGTTTTTAGTTCTTTTGACGACTTTTTAATGATGATAAGCATCATTAAATAAAGATATATATATATATATATATATATATATATATATATATATATATATATATATATATATATATATATATATATATTAAATAAAGATACATTATATCATCATTTAATAAGCATCATCATCATAAAGATTCTTTTATTTCTTTTTTGTTCGGAATTTCATAATTGGTTTCAATTAGTCTAAATAAGTGTTTTTTCTAGTTAAAAACTTTGTTTTCTTCTGTTTAGTACTGTATTTTTAGTACTGTATTATACCCTTTAACAGCCTCTTAAGGAAGACAAAAAACCGCCCGCCTGAATTTTTTGAGGCGAGCGATTACCGCCCACCTACTAAAATCTTCCTGGCGAGGCCTGTTTCACGTAACAAGAGGGAAGTAGTTCAGTCAAATAAAAATCTGTTAAAACTGGTACATTTGTTGTCTCCCAAGATTGATCTTTTTCAACTTTTACAACCTTAATATCAACTGTTGTCCAGACAACAAAATGTGCCCAATTAGTACCAGTAGCAAGGATTTCACTTTGAACTTGATGCCAGTAACTATGATTTTTGTTCATTTCTCCAGATGATGTCAAATAGAAACTGTTTTGATGTTCTTTACCTTTCAATTCAATCTTTTTTTATGACCCCATCTGGACTGCTGCCTAGAAACCCACAGGGAAGTTAAAATATTCCACAGTCTGCCACAGTATTGCCAGTAAGCTCTTTGTATTTTTCTATGGCCATGTTCTCATGCATTTGCCCCCACATAATTGAATCTTTAGTGCCCAATGCATACTCTCCACGTAATTTTTTCAAAAGTGATGGAGCAATAGGATTCTGTCTATCTCTTTTTCTCTGACAAGCCTTAATGACATCTCCAAAATTGCTGCTGTTAACCGTAGCTTGCGATACTTATCCCACAGAACATTAATTCTCTGGCCAATAGTTGCATATGAGAGCCAAAGTATTTGCTCTTCAGAAACTTTCACTTTGTTGACAAAAGCATTTCGGTCGTTGACAAAGACTTCCATAAGGTCTTCAATTAAAAGGGGTGCCAAGGGATTTGCAGAGAGGTCTGGAGGCTCAGGGCCTGTTATCCATTGTAAAGGGCATTGGTTTCCTTCATTTGATGATTGACTTAATTGATCATGGATGAATTCCAGATCATTTGGTGTAAAATCTCTTGAAGTAGCCCTGTACTCAGGCTTCTGGCTTGGAAAGAAATCCGAAAATGTCTTACTATCACACCTTGCAGCTTTCTTTGGTTTGGCAAGCCATGAATTTGGCAAATCTGTTTTTGACATGCCTTTTTTGTTTGTATAAATAGCAGTTGCAGGCTACATATCCAGTTCCCTCTGGGGCATTCACACTGTCCCTTTTCTATTCCACCTTCTCCGTTGAGTGTAAGAACAACACTGTAGTTTTTATCTTTCATTGAAGCTCTAATTTTGGCTTTAACTGTGTACTCTGAAAGCCTTAGATCCAAAACAGAATTAGCCTTGTACTTGAGTTCACCTTTTGAGACTGTGTTAAGGTCTTCTTTGAAGAAATCGATGATGCCCGCAAACGTAATTATTTCATTCGCCGTTTCAGCAATATTACTCTGATTTTCAGCAATTAAAATAATATGCCTGTACCTCTACTCTAGAATATAACTGATTTCTTACGGCGTTTGCGAACAAATTTGTTTTAAAAAAACTTGCAAATGAATAAAATAACATTAATCATTGATGACTAATATGAAATATACGATAAAACTTACTTTAAATTCCGAATAAGCCGTCAATGAATCACACAAACATCCGTGACTCACTGCGTTTCCACTGCAAGGCCATTCACGTAGGATGGTTGCTACAGAGTAACTAAGAGAAATCGCGTCAGCCAATCAGCGGCCATATCCGGTTTAAGAGCCTATACGTAACCAAAACGTGCCTTCGCTGCAGAGGAGACAATGAGAAAAGTCAACGGAGATTTAGATTTACTCTTGTGCAGGTCATGAATAATTAATGAGTTTGCTTACAGCTTGTTGTTTCTGCAAGTGCTTAGGGGGGTATGATAACAATTGTTAAGTAGTGAATGAAAGGAATCGATATTTCTCACGCAAGTTTTATCTAAAGGCCCTTTTATTAACTAATTATGTTTATGTTATCTACGTAAACAAGAAAACCCCCTTGCAATTTTCATGCTACAATTACTCCTCTAATTTGCCTTAGACCAGGCTGAGCAGACGCGGGGAGCAACCCAACGGGGAACTTTGTCTGCATAAACTTTTCTAATGCAAAATTTTATGCTGATTCCGAAAATCTTTGGTAAACGGGTGTGACCGGATGCGAACGGAAGTTATGGGCGTGGTTATGGGCGTAAGTTGACAAAAATCTTTTTTTCACAAACACAGGCAAATTTTTGAAATTTCATGCTGAATTTGAGAGAAGTTGGCAAAAGTGTGTCAGCGGGCGAAAACGGACGTTATGGGAGTGGTCATGGGTGTGGTCATGGGCGTCGGCCACTGAATTTTTTCTCGCAAAGCCATTTGCATTGAACAAGCAGAATTATGCAAGATATGAAGCAATATATGTGAATACATTGGAGAATCTGGAAAGAACACATCCAGGATGCAAGGAATTTCTCTCACAGAAGGGATTGTCTGTGCAAGGACAGGACAAATATAAATGCAGGATTGCCATAGATCAGAGAGGTGAGCAAACCATAAACAAGGATGCTAAAGTTTCCGGGGGTATAAAATATTTTGCCTCCGACAAAAATGCCATTCTCAAGTGGACCTTGAATCGTCCAATGCAAGCTAAGAACACCAATGCACTAATGACACTCATAGATTCTAAAGTCAGAAAAGTTTGTACAAAGTATAATGAATGTCATGACAGAAGAGTATATCAATCCATTTGACGAATCTCTCGAAAAAGATTGCCTTTACAACCTTAGTTCTGGAATACAAGTTGAATCAGAAATAGCAAATGAAATATCTCAGGTAAAAAGCAAATGGAATGCACAATACAATGAGTTTGTCAAGAAAAGAATAAAGTCTACTGATGTCCCAATTCATGACCCAATCAAGCGCAATAAACTGTTATTGTTCAAAAATGCCAGCAGGAAAGTAGAAATTAAACAGGACAACAAACAAAGCCTAGTTGAAGTCAATCGAAACATTCTAGCGAAATTGCTTGCACACTCAGCAAAGACAGGCAGAGCTATAGATTTTCAAGCAGCATTGGAATATCCCATTAGTTCTGTTCCTCTGGCATTTGCTAATCCTGATGGAAGTCGGCGTGTTACCAAAAAAAATCAGATCATGGAAATTGTTTTGTCGTACTCTGAACAAGAAACAATGGATGAGTCAAACGTAATTCCAAAAGAAGCGACTGCGGCTTACTTAGTTGACTTTATGGCATTGATTCGGCCGCTTCCAGGAGTGAATGACACATACAAGGAGCTTAAAAGCGAATTGTCGATACCTTACCAACAGGATATGAAAGAGTAGACATAGTGGCAGATACCTACAGGAAGGATTCACTAAAGAATTCTGAACGAATTAAACGTGGACATTCCGCCAAAGTGCTGATAAGTTCAGCAATGTCAAAGATACCACGTAACTTTTCAGAATTTCTCAAGAACGGAGAGAACAAGGCTAGAATGATCGAAATCATCAAAGACGAAATGGTTAAGCAGAAAAATACGTTTCTTTCCAAGTTGAAATGTAAGGAGATCATGTTTTCTGTTGAAAACCTTTGCATTTGCATAACGGAAAACTCCACTGATGTTATACATGAGCTAAGCAGTAATCAAGAAGAGGCAGATACCAAGCTTCTCTTGCATGCTAAACACGCTTTTACAGCATACCCAGGCAAAACAGTGTTTGTAAGATCTCCATCCGGTGATGTGGATATCAATATCCTGTTTCTTGCGTTATTTCCAGAAGACGCTCACAGAATCTATCTTGATTACGGCACCGGGAAGTCAAGGAAAGTCTTGCGATTAAGTGTGATTGATATGCCAGATAATCTAAAGTCAGCATTAATTGGATTTCACGCATTTTCTGGCAATGACTACATTTCTTCTATATTTCGAAAGTCAAAGCGTATCTGTTGGAAAAAGATTGAGAAGAGCAAGAGGTTTACTGAAATGTTCGCGCAACTAGGAAATCAGTGGAGAATGGTGCGCTTCAGGCGTTGCTCGAAGAGTATGTTTGT
Source organism: Chrysaora quinquecirrha (assembly GCA_014526335.1). Taxonomy (NCBI): domain Eukaryota; kingdom Metazoa; phylum Cnidaria; class Scyphozoa; order Semaeostomeae; family Pelagiidae; genus Chrysaora; species Chrysaora quinquecirrha. The sequence goes on from JACTAT010000032.1 coordinate 851,392, forward strand.
TCTTTGTTCATGAAGGGAAAACGTGATATCAATGAAGTGCGTTATGAAATGTTCAAGAACATATATGAGAAAAAGGGCAGGATTCAAGATTTGTCCTTGCTGCCACCTTGCCGTGAAACCTTGAATCTGAGAAACCAGAGATGCAATTACATTGCAAAAATATGGAAGTCAAGTTTTCAGTCCACTATTGAATTCGATGTTATCACTGCGAATGGATGGTCAGAGGAGGGGAAAGCAATTTGGATGAATGAGGCATTTCCTCCCGATGTAACAGAGATTCTGATAGATACTGAAGAGGAAAGCGTTTCAGATGATGATTTGGATGGGGAAAGTGACTCAGATTATGACTCTGATTAGTTGAACAATGAACTTGTTGTTGTTGTATACCTGGGATAGATTTTAGCTAATGTTTAATTTCTACTGATATATGCATTCGTGAAACATGTTGAGTCGTTGTGAAAACAAGAGCAGATATCCGTTCAATCATCCCTTCACTTTTTTGTGTGCAGACGAATAAGCCGAACATAACGCGTCAGAAAATGCACGGTGAGAAAGCACTAGGATTGTATTTTTACTGAAAGTCACTCAGACCAAGCCAAGATCATTGTTTTATTTGCTGAAAGAAACGTGTTTGTGATCACCTGTGTTGAAAGAAGATTGCTTGCCTAGATCAATATATTGGATATATTCGGATTGAAAGGCCTATTAAAGTTTGACTCTAAACTTTAAAACTGCAATATCAACCAGAATGAGTAGACAGGGAGGCTGGTCAGATTGTTGGAAGTACGACGAAATTGAAATACCTATGAAACAAGATTGTATGGACATGGTCACAAGTTAAGTTATTTACAAGATCTCACCAGCCAGAATGAACATTTGTTGATGTTATTTTTTTTATATTTTTATTTGAATGTCAATCATCTAGATATAATAGGTTACAATAAAGTATTAAAATTAATAAAAAATGTACAATGGAAGTAATTACATCCTAAATTGTATTCACAAATTAATAAACAAAATTTTAAAATTGCTGTTAGTTGCAGCAATGAATTAGGAAAATGGCAGGACATTGAATGACAATTTCCCCAATGAGAAAATTTGTTTCTGGTAATTTGAGGAGTTTTCAAGAGTGACTTCAGGCATGGAGCTTTTGAGATACTACTTTGATATTTCACTGACATTTCCTAAGCAGTCACCTTTTGTTATGTCTAGTCCAATCCTAACTGATGGTGTCTCAAGGAACTTACAAGTGAGTGTAACCCAAAATGCTGCATACCTTGTCTAATTATATGAGGTGATGTGGGTTTTGATAATTTTGCTATGATGGCTCATGTTTGCATGGAGAAAATCCTATTTACCTAGGAGACAACTGTTTTTTTGGGCATATTCATTCCCAAAATACATTGCAAAAATATGAAGGGGGTGATGACTTCTTTCTCAAGTTTTTTTAGTTAAATCACAATGTTATTAGGTTATTTTAAGTCTTATTGTTCATATAGTACCCTACTTTAATAGATAGAGCTGTCATATTAAAGATATTAGGCTATAAAATGTTTATACTGAACATTTCTCTTGAACCACCATGCTATCTATCCATGATATGCATTAATGAAGTTTCAGAATAAGTTACAGAAATCACGGTTTCAGAACCTTGTTTTCATGATAAAGTCACTCATCCCTTTTCAAAATCTTTGAACGATGCCATCGATGGTTCGTATGCACTGCTGTGGCCTGTCCCCACAATTTTCTTTCGGCAAATGATGAATATTTTCATTTTCAAAGGCGTAAAGCCATAACGAGGCGACTCGGGCAGAAATGAGGCCGCAGTACAAAACAACACCCCCGTCTCCACATCTGTCTTTCAAAAAGTTCTGCCCTACCTCTGACGTCAGAGGTAGGGCAAATCCTTTGTTTCAAGTCAAGTGATTTGTTACGAGCATAACGAGAAAATTCGCAGTAGGAAGACATTTGAGGTTGCCTTCCCATTCTATTTCTCTGTTCTCTCTTTGCTGTAGAACTTTCAAATGGCGGCCAAGTCAAACCTGGGCTCTAGACTTATTACTTGAGTCCCAGTTATCGCTCACCAGACCGAGACTACACCCAACCGAGATCGCTCAAACTAGTTTGAGCGTCTAGGCGATTCATTTCAATAGCGATAACTACGACTCAGGTAATAAGTCTACCTGGGCTCCTGTTTAAGCTGAATTTGTGGTTGTTGAAGGATACTTGCAGTGTCTAACCACCCATGGTGAAACTAAGTATGAAGCAGAGAAGTCTTGCAATCGGAAACTTTGGCTGTGCAAGAAAAAATTCAGTGGCCAACGCCCATGACCACGCTCTTGACCACGCCTATAACGTCCGTTTTCGCCCGCTGACACACTTTTGCCAATTTCTCTCAAATTCAGCATGAAATTTCAAAAATTTGCCTGTGTTTGTGAAAAAAGATTTTTGTCAAATTACGCCCATAACCACGCCCATAACTTCCGTTCGCATCCGGTCACACCCGTTTACCAAAGATTTTCGGAATCAGCATAAAATTTTGCATTAGAAACCTGCACGGATTATCCACAAAATTTGCACTTTCACATAAAACTTGCATGCATACTTGCACGATATAGAAACTTCTCCACCAACGATCTGAAGGTAGCCAAAGAATTCCATCCCCTCTTATGCAGAGAGCATCTTGATGCGCTCAGTCGTGAATTTGGCTGGTTGCCATTTCAATCATGAAATTAACAATTAATGCATATATCATTTTTTTATTACTCTCAATACTAAAAGCTTGTTTTGTTGTCTATATTATCTAGTTAGATATTCTCAACTGTTTTGTTGTCTATATTGCTTAGGAAAGTTATTCAAAAAAATATTTTTTGGTAGAAGTTTTGTTTCTAATACATTTCTGGACGTTTTGCATCTTTTTTCTGAATTCCTATTGCCAATGCTGTTTTCTTTCGTTGATTTCTGTTACCTTCGTTTATCAGAATTCAAAAGCTCCTAATTAAAATTGAGTTGAGTCGATTGAGGAGGGAAGACATGCTTTGCTTTCGGATATTTTTTTAAAAAATCTGTGATGAAAATAATCAATTTCTATTACACAAACATCTGGGCAATCTATTTTCTGGTTCAACTTTGTCATTTGTCCCTACTTAAGATCTTTCAGAAAGCCTACAAATCAACGTAATAAATTAATTTCATTTATCGATGACGATTCTGATTGCAGTCCCGATTCCGATTCCTCGTTCCGGGTTTTTAACATAGCCATTCCAATTCCGATTCCGATTCCAGTTCCGATTCCGATTCCGATTCCGATTCCGGTTCCGGTTCCGATTCTGATTCTTCATTCCGGGTTTTAAAGATAGCCAAATGATACGGTTGTTTCAAGTTTTTCTTAGAGATATCAAAAATAATTATATATGCCGATTCGCGAAATTTAATACTCGCGAAAAATCTGTTTTGAAAAACTTCGCGAATCGCAAAATTTAATAAGCGCGAAAATTAATACAGTTAATGTACTTTATAATGTGATTCTGTACGTAAAAGTTTTGAGAATTTGCACCTTGTCGGGTGTTTATTCTTAGATTTGTCAAAAGCTTTCCAAGCAATGGGACACAAGACATTAAATTGCCATGGTTAACGGGTTATTTGTTGTATGGTTCACGAACTGTTAACGTCAATAACAATTTGTAAAGTGGTTATGACGCCAAAATTTTTATTGGCTTATTTTATGAAACAAACATCGCTGATAACGATGGTGTAGTTTGTTTTTTGATTTGCAAATTATTTTATTACAAAATGTGGGTTTTATTTCACCCACTCTGGATAAAAAGTGTCCCAAGAAAAACGCGGTTAGACCGCTGCGTCCCAGATCTCTGTGACGTAAAGTGTTTGTGTCGGATCTCAGCATCAACAGAGAAGCCTTAGAAGTTCCAGATTCGAAGGCTTGTTTACGCCCGTCAGCTGAGCAGAAGTTAAAAAATTTTAACTTCAACCTCTGTAACAATGTTTTAATATACCAAAAAAGATTTCTCCTTATTTTTTTATTTTGTCTGTGCGGCGAGAGAAGCGTTTTCCCAACGACACTCCTCTCGAGTTCAGCGAAGGTAAGTGCCAAGCCATAATGTGATGAAAGCACGCTGAGGTTTCATTGTTCTTTCTGATGTTACAATTGTTTGTCTGATCTGCATGAACTGTTTGAGTTCAATACTCAAATTACATTGACATTCAATCGAAGAAAAGTTCTGAATTTCAAGGAAATAAAGCAGAACAGAATATCCTCTCCGCTGCCGCTCTTATAAAGTGCAGAACAGACATCATTTCACGCGAAAGTCTTAAATTCATTATTATGAAAACATTCTCTATTACAAGAAAATACTCAATTTTTTGGTTTTCTTTTCTAAGAAACCTCTTATAAGAAACCAATAAATAACTAAAAAGCCCTTAGCCTGAATTCGAAGAAACTCTAAGGATGCCAAATAAAATAAAGATATAATTTTTAATATTGTTTCCAAATATTTATAAATACATAGTATTTCTCTAAAACTCTTCAAAGTCCTAATAAACGTTTAATGAAGGTATAATTTCTCTATCTTCACCAAGAAAGACACCACAAAAGATCTTGTATGTGAAAATTTAACTATAAAGGTGCTTTCTAAGAGCAAATTATTGCAAAAATTTTTTTTACACAATGTCTTGCTTACAATTTAGGTTTGTTACCTATTTTGTTTTTATTTATAACATTTGCAGTACCTTTCATTGACCGCTCGTTTTTTGCGAGATCAAGATGTGAACCGACGGACGCTTGATTAATTTTAGACATAATTTTTTTTGAAGAAAGGATTTCCAGTTCTTATGTTAAATAAAGCTATAATTTTACTTGCGGTTTGTCCAGAAAATGAATACTTCCATATTCTGGGTCGAAAAATAAATAAGTTGACTTCAGCCTACTCCACTACCGTTTCATCCTGGATGCACTGCACTGTCAGCTTCTTCATCAAAGTTTACGAAAATATCAGCTTCATATGGCCGCTACAGGCCTCAAAAATAGCCTAAAGCTTTCTTCTTGGTCATCTGCTTTTTATTTTGTTCCAAAAGTGATAAATTGTTGTTCTCGTGCGATTTTCTTGTCAAAATATATTCCATTTCTTATTGCTCGCCTTTGCACTTCCTCGTCGACACAAACACTTTACGTCACTCGACCCAGGCCGCTGGGACACTTTTTTGGAGGGAAATTCGAGTTTGAAACCCCGATTACTAATGAACTAAGGATTTTTGAGATTTTTGGTTTCGATTTTCGTTATCAGCATACTCAAATTGACCATAATCAAGAAAAAAATTTTGGCGTCATAACCACTTTAAAGGAAGGAGTCTATAGTCTCTGCTGTCCTACAAGGCTCTTTACTTGGACCCCTTTTATTCAGTGGGTTCTGCAAAGACTTAAATTATATTTTTGTCAACCGAAAGTTACACAAATTGCAGACGATACTTTCAAATGGTCATAACACTTGATGGAATAAAATCTGGAAAAAAAAAGATAATCTTTGGTACTATTCGACGATACGAACGTAGACTTATTACACGAGTCTCATGTTCCGCTCATAAAATCCAGATCAACAACCACAGTAATTTGCTACACTTAGACTTATATCCTTACAATGTCAAAAAGGGGCCAATATTAGATTGATACTTGTATTCCTAATTCGAATGTTTTGATCAAAAGTCGTATGCGCCATTCCTCTCTGCTGCTCACTGATTGGCCAGATGTTATTCTATCGTTCGATCTGACGAAAAATCGAATCACAACAAAAGTGAAAGGACATTACTAAGCCAGCGAAGATGCAGCAAATAAAGTGCTGCAATCTGATTGGCTACCCCGAAGATTTGGGGAAGAGTGGCCGCTTTATTGGCCAAGTTTAAGCAGCTTTCTGACAACAACCAAAGATGGTAGCTGCGAAAACTGGAACTCGTGTAATAAATCTAATACGAACACTTAATCGTATTCGGAAAATATCAAAGCTTTTTTTCAATAATAACTATTCATTCCTTGTTCTAACTATAATCTAACAAGACGTCTTTTTAAAGATTAAAAAAAAAAAACAATTAGAGACGCTCCATACGATTATTGCATATGGGGAATGAGATAACAGAGCTTTTTCAGTTAAATTAGCTGATATTTTATTTGTTTTCCTCTTTCGGGTGATCTTGCTTTCGCTTTTTCATGACATCCTTTGCAGGGTTGAAAACCCCATTCGTTTGCTCCATACAAGTATAACATCTGCTGGTTTTTTTGAAATGCTGCAAAGCGCAATTTTCACAGAAATAATGTTTGCATTTAGTGATAATTGGGTTGGTAAAGCTATTTCTGCAAATTTGGCATGCAAAGGGTATTTCATCTTCGTCACTACTGATTTCATATTGATGGGGATCATTCTTATTATAATTGCCTAACTGATACTCCCGCTCTAGTTGCCAACCATGCTTATAATCAGAACGATCATGAAGAAATTTGCAACTATCTCCAAATCCACAAAAACCAGTTTCTTTATAATCTTTGCAGATGTCTGGCTGATAATCCCACCTTACGGTTGAGCGTAGATTTTGTGGAGCTCTAATTGGTCCATGCCTGAAAAGTAATAAAGGCTTTCAATCAAAACTGTGTAACAAATTAAGAGCCATAATTAAAGAAAAGTTGAAACGTAAACCGACATTACATAAAACGAGCTGAAACAATCTAAAACGACCTATAATCCCAACAAACAATTGTAAGTCAAAAAAAACAATTTCTTACTTTTTTGAAACAGCAAATTTATATTATTCTATATCAACAAATAGGAAATCATAACCGGGGTTGCGCAACCGCCTTAAAATGATGCCTGATGTGGCAGTCTTGAGAACACTGATGAACATTAGGACTTACGTTTGATTTCATATATAACAGAAAATAACAAAATTGCGATTAACAACTGAAAGATTTTCAGGCATACTTAAAAGCTTTTTCGTCCGACACTAGCTTTAGGCGGGAAGAAAAATGACAATTACTTGAAGAGTCCAAGTGAGAAAATTGTCCACCTGATAGGATAAAATTCAAAAAATTTCACTGGAACTTATGAAAGACACAGCCAAGTTCTGTGAAAACACGATCCCCGAAAAAAACGGAGAAATTAACGTAACTGAAGAAAAGATAAAAAACCAACTAGATCCTGAAGAATACAATGAAATAAAAACGAAGATTTCAAAATACAACGACCAAAAGGTCCAAGAATTGAGGAAGATCAAAACAGCAAAATATAGAAAACTCCGATGGAATCTAACCATAAAGCGGACTAACCAGACAACTAACGACAAAGACACGGCAACATCATCCTCAAGAAAAATGAGACAACAAGGCAATCAACAAAATAAACTGCAATATTCTGTGTTTCGTGATGAGAGGGAGTCCACATCAAAGACCCAACTGTCCATGATTGCTGCATATGTGAACTGAATATAATAATTACATAGGAAGTATTTACAACCACTGACAGGAAGACTTTCACACAATGGTCACACGATACAAAGTACACACAAACATCACATGACACACACATAACGAATATGATAATATTACATCCCTCCCCTTGTATACGAAAAGAAAAGGATGTATATTAATCATGATTTGACAACAGCATTTTTGTTCTAATTATGCTTGACTAGTCCATTCAGTTTCTTCATGTTCAAGTTGAACAGTTCAACTTACAACGATGCATCCGGTTAGTTACTGCAGCCACCTCTCACTTTATGCACGACTTTTAATTCATAGTGAATCTTTCCCCATTTTCCATATTTCTGAAAATTGTATTTTGAGGAATTTTGAATTTCATTTGAATCTTTATTTCTTGAACTCCAGGCTTTAAAGAACGGTTCTTTTTACTAATTTTTTATTAAGTGACTCCACCAGCGCCATCTTAATTCGTGGCTTGGCCACTTAGGACAAACTTGCATCGTCCCTCTTGGTGATCAAGAAACCAAAACTTTTTGAATGACTGCACCAGAATCCATCTTTAAACTGTGGTCTGGCCATTTAGGATAATCAGCATCTCTACAGGACCTGACAACCTCCACTTTTTCTGAATGACTACACCAGGTTCCATCTTCAAACTGTGGTCTGGCCATTCAGGATAATCCAGCGTCTATTTAGAAGACCTGTTAACCCAATTTTCAAACACGTTCTGCTTCTGGAATCCACTCACTCTGTCTTTCAAGAAATGCTCACTGTCATCTGTTTTACTAGGAAACTTCATCGTTTATTGTTTATCCTCGTAGCCATTGTAATATTCTGTGTTTCATGGTGAGAGGGAGTCCACATCAAAGATACAACTGTACATGATTGCTGCATACGTGAACTGAATATAATAATTACATAGGAAGTAGTACAACGACTGACAGGAAGACTTTCACACAATGGTCACACGGTACAAAGTACACACAAACATCACATGACACACACATAAGGAATGACAATATTACATAAACAACAAATTTCTCAAAATAAATCAGCGATACAAACACACACACCATCTCCACCAGTTCGAGAAACATATGCAGATAATATCCTTAAACTAACAATTAAAAAAAGAAATGCAAATACCAGACTACAAACTCCTCCAAACACAACAAGCAATATTGATTCCGAAGAATTCACAAGACCTAAAAGAATTGAAATCCAAGCACCAATCCAACAACGTAGAGATGAAAGCTCCCAAAAAAACGAGGTAAGCCACCAACCAAGACACTTGGAAGGGGGCATTCAAGATCTTCTGACAATAACCATGCAAGCTTTCGAACTTTTAAGAAACAACTTCGAAAGATTAGTAGATTTAAAGATGACCCATCTGGACGCATAATCAATTTAAGAAAGCATATGTTTACTGTAGACACATTTGATTTATTGAACAAAGGTCTTAATTTTTGGCCCCGTCCACCCAGATTCGATAAAATCACCTTAGAAAACGATCTAAAAACTTTTTAGAAGGATACGATTAAGAGCCCATTTTGGATTATAGAATTACGAAACAACAATTTTACAAGTGTTAAAAGAAAAAAATAATTCATTCACACCCCAAAAAATAGACACTACTATCCAAACCTTCAAAATAGCTATAAAACAGGACACTAAAAATCACGATAAGCAACATTTACCTAAAGACAATCTTACCAAAAAACAACGCGAAGCCCTTATGACTTTGATGCAAAGAGAAGAGTTGATTACAACCACAGCAGATAAAGGTGGTGCTACCGTTAACTGGGGTATTGAAGACTATCTCACAGAAGCTAATAACCAATTAAACAATACAGAATTTTAACATTTGCGATGATTTCGACATTTGCGATGCGGCGACGAAGAAGAGTTTCTTTGTGCTCAACCGAGAAAAAAGACCCGGATATCGGAAAGCGACGACGAAGAATAGACAATGGATTGTTTGTATCGATTATTGTGTTATTCTGTTCTACAGCTAGATAATAAATTGTTGTCAACTTATTGTCATGTTTGGAAAGTAATTACAATAAAATTTTGTCATTATGATTTTCCTATTAATGAAGACAATAATAAAGATAATAATGATAATGAAGATAAGAGTATTGTTGACGTTTGTTGTTGATGATGATGATAAAGATGATGATGTTTATGATGATGATGATGATGATGATGATGCTTCTACTAGTAATAATAATAATAAAATTCAAGCCAAAATGATGTCATCCAAGTCACATTAGCCTGCGTTGCAGACTCAACTGGTGTTTACTTCCAAAAGAGTTGAGTTGAATTAAAATTTCAAAGCTTTTCTCCCAGTAGAGTCTGCGCATCCAAGCCAATATTCTATTCCAAGGTCATGTGAAGTTCTGAGATTTCTAGAACCGAATTTGATTGGCTGACAGCAATTCCTTTTGTTGTTTGTATCTGCTCCTGTCATAACCTTACCAATCAAAATGGCGCAACTGAAACATCGGAAACTTATTTCTTCATGTTCTCAATTTTTGTCGCGCCCCAGACTCGAGGCAGGCATTATTCCGAGCTGTATTTTTCTCATATGAACTGTAGGCATTCATCTGTGAACGTAAATCCTATAGCAGTGCAGATTTCATTGCCTAGGCCATCTGTCGATCACTCCATCCGTTCGATTTCTGTTTATTAGATCGCCACTTCACATCAAGTTCCTCAGTAATTTTTCCTGATTTACTGGATAGACTGCATTAATTTTAATTTGCAAATAACGTGGAGTTTCCTTGAATATTCACTCAGCCAACACATTTTTCAGCAAGTAATTCCTTCTCTGCAGTAGTAAACAACCGACATTGTGAATAACACAAAGGGAAAAATGCTAAAAGGCGACATTGCTCATTGTGGAATGCTGACATCACTGGAATAGAATATTGGCTTGGATGCGCAGACTCTACTGGGAGAGAAACTTTGAAATTTTAATTCAACTTAACTCTTTTGGAAGTAAACACCAGTTGAGTCTGCAACGCAGGCTAAGTCACATAGGCTGAGATTTTTTCTGCAAGAACTTGGTAACAACGTTAACAAGAATTAACAACAGTATATAAGCTGCCACAAGGGTGAAAAAGGACGTTTGAAATCGAGGCTTGTCTTCAATCTGAATTATTTAAAAATTCAGGCAAATGCAGACGAAATTTTTTGGTCGCGTGTTCGACTCCACTGTTTGACGCTCTGAAGAATTATTTATTTTATTCAAAATCATTTTTGTTTTAAAAGTGAAGTTTGATATCGAGGCAGCCTCGCTAAAATCTTATTCACTATGGTGGCTTCTTAAGCACTGTTGTTAGTTTTTGTAACCAATGTGACCATGTAGACCAAGGAGAAAAATTTCCCCAGAACCTCTGATTTAAGACGAAGATAATAATAATGACGTACTGATAATCATAAAAATAATCGTGAGGCGGATAATAATGCGTATGGTAATGTTTTTGTTGATTGTGAAGCTGATTATAATAATGATGATGATGATGGCGACAACTAGAATCACGACACGAGTCTCTAGTTTACGCTCCCCTTATTTTGATTTGTCACTCCAACAGAGTCCCATGTCCTTAAAACTCTGGAACTGGCAAAAAAGAGTTGCCTCGCTTTTATTTGCTTGGTATGTGGAAAAGTCGGAATGCTCTCTTAGTTTTATTTAGAAATGATTCTAATTTTTATGTCAAAATCTGATGTAAAATTATAAAGCGAATCTAATGACGTTTTCGGCATGTTTGTATAGTTTTTCTAAGACTCACAACTTGTCTTTAAGTCTGCTGACATTCGGTAAAACTAAAGTGGGCCGAAAAACAATGTTACTTTGAGCAAAAAATTGTTTTCTTTTGCCTTGAAGTCAGAATAAAACCTTTTGTGAGCACAGTGAATTTTATTCTTGCCAGCTTGGTCAAAAAGTCAACGAAATCGGGGCATTTAGGCCTTTGCTTCGGCCGCAGCAATTCAATATTTTCCAGACCAGTCCGACAACTTCAGACAACGGCCTCGCCCTGGAGTTTCATGCTATGAAGGGATTTGATTGGTTCAGAAAACAATAGCTATTGTTTTTAGGCAAATTATTTTTTGCGCCGCTCGCCAGTTTCATAGCTTTAAGGACATAAGTCCCACACTGAGCGATTGTAGAAAACAACAACAACAGCAACAACATCGAGCGAAGTAGTGGGACTTATGTGATGAGTCTAGGCGACAACACTGTTATGATGACGATGAAAATTCTGGTGAAATGATGACGTCCTAAATCACATGTTTGAATTGATTTCATAGAGAGAATATGGTGACAGCGTTAACAAGAAATAAGAAGAGTGTATAAGCTGCGGAATCGGAATGTGAAATCGAGGCTGTTTTCATTTTCTAACCCTTGAATCATTTAAAAATAAATCTTAATAAAATTTCAAGCCTAATTATATTGTAACTAGCTCATGCCCGTCTCTGACCACCGCCTCAGAAGGACCTCCGCCTCAAGGACCTCTGCCTCAAGGACCTTCGCCCCAACAACCTCTGCCTCTTCACTTAGCTCCTAGTTTCTAATATTTAGTATTTGTCCATGTCCTAGTCCAGGGTCCCTTTTCCTAGTGCCAATCCCAGTTCTGTTCCTCTGTTTTAGTCCAAGGTCCTTAGTCCACAATAATGTTCTAAATTTGCAAATTGGTCATTGTACATCAGTTTTCTTTGCCTATCGTCTGTTCCTTAAATAGTCCTGAAATAATTGATGCTTTTCCGTCCAATTCCTTTGTCAGTCTTGGTCAGTCTTATTATTGTTCAGATCTGAAATCCTGTTCCTTGGTCCTGTTCCTCAGTGTTGGCATTTTTTATGTTCCTTTGTCCTGAAAACACTCATTGTCTCCAGTACCAATCCTTTATTCTGTTTCTTAATCGTGAAATTATTCATAGCTTTCAGTCCCGTTCCTTTATCCTGTTTCTTAGTCCTGAAATTACTAATGGTCTTTAGTTCCGGTCCTTTATCCTTTTCCTTAGTCCTGAAATTATCCATGGTCTTCAGTCCCGTTCCTTTATCCTCTTCCTTAGTCCTGCAATTATTCAGGGTCTTCACTCCAGTTCATAAATCCAGTTCCTTGACTTTGTTATTTTTCACATTCGTTAGTCCTGAAACTGTTCATGGTCTCCAGTCCCATTACTTGGTCCCGTTCCTCAGTCTTGTTATTGTACAGATGTTAAGTGCTGTTCCTTGGTCCTGCACTTCAGCCTTGTTTTCATTCATGCTCCTTAGTCCTAAAATCATTCATGGTATTAAGTCCCATTCCTCAGTCTTTTTACTGTTCATGATCTTGATAGTCTTTAGTCCCATTCCTTAGTCCAGTTCTGCAGTCCTAAAATTACTCATGGTTTTAGTCCAATTCCTTGGTCCTCTTCCTCAGTCCTGAAATTACTCTTTGTCTTCAGTCCTGTTCCTTAGTCCTCTTCTCCAGTCCTGAAATTACCCATGATATTCAGTCCCATTCCCTAGTCCTGTTCCTCAGTCCTGAAATTACCCATGGTCTTCAGTCCCATTCCTTAGTCCTGTTATTCAGTCCTAAAATTACTCATGGTCTTCAGTCCCGTTCCTTAGTCCGATTCCTCAGTCCTAAAATTACTCATGGTCTTCAGTCCTATTCCTTAGTCCTCTTCCTCAGTCCTGAAATTACCCATGGTCTTTAGTCCCATTCCCTAGTCCTGTTCCTCAGTCCTGAAATTACTCATGGTCTTCAGTCTTCTTCTTTAGTCCTGTTCCTCAGTCCTAAAATTACTCATGGTCTTCAATCCCCTTTCCTTAGTCCTCTTCCCCAGTCCTGAAAATAATAATGGTCTTCAGTCTTGCTCTTTAGTCCTGTTCCTCAGTCCTAAAATTACTCATGGTCTTCAATCCCCTTTCCTTAGTCCTCTTCCTCAGTCCTGAAAATAATCATGGTCTTCAGTCTTGTTCTTTAGTCCTGTTCCTCAGTCTTGTCCTTGTAGTAGTTGATCCTTCTCAGTCATGTTTCATACTGCATAGTCAGATACTGCTATCCAGCCAGCTTATACTTCAGGATGACATTTGGTTTTGTTGGCTTTCAAATGCACTCTTTACAAATGTTTTCAAAAGGGTGTTTGTTTGCTTTGAATGAAACGCAATTCTGAATAAGCTTTTGAAATCAGGTAATGGCATTTTGTTTCAATTGAAAGGGGTAAAAGCATTAACACAATGCGATTCAAGCCGGTTGACTGAATTTTCCTGTAAACACAATCCTTAAAACCTTTTTAGATCTAGAAAAGTTGATATTTCCCAGTAAATAATCCAGGTATACATGAAATTTAGTAGCTATATTCAGTCAGCTTCGTTACTTGTAGTCATCGTTATGAAGTAAGAAGAATTTAACATACAGTAAGCAAGAAATCTACGTCTGGGGTGTAGACAAAAGATTCTAATGGGGCAAGACAATGCCTTGTGACAAAGGAGGGGGCTTTTCCCCCGTTTACCCCAGAAACGGTAGCAGTTAGGAAAGATATGGCAAGCGATGGCTCAACTTCAGAATAGGTTGCAGAGAAGGGTGCAGGTTGGAGAAGCGTAACCTAAACGGCCACGGAGGAGATGCTCTGACAAAAATGTTGCCTTGAGTACTACAAAATTAGTATATAAGACTAGCTCATGCCCGTCTCTGACCACCGCCTCATAGAACCACCGCCACGTAGAACCACCACCTCAAGGACCTCTGCCACAAGGACCTCTGCCTTCAGAACCTGCGCTTGAACAAACTTTGCTTCTCGACTTAGCTCCTAGTTTCTAATATTGAGTATTTTTCCTTGGTCATAGTCCAGGGTCCTTTTTCCTAGTGCCAATCACAGTTCTGTTCCTCTGTTTTAGTCCAAGGTCCTTAGTCCGCAATGATGTTCCTAGTTTCAAATTAGTTAGTGTACAGCAGTTCTCTTTGTCTATGGTCTGTTCCGTCAATAGTCCTGAAATAATTGATGGTCTTCTGTCCCGTTGCTTGGTCCTGTTTGTCAGTCTTGATATTGTTCAGATTTTCTATCCCATTCCTTGGTCCTGTTCCTGAGACTTGTTACTGTTCATGTTCCTTAGTCCTGAAATTATTCATGGGGTCCTGTCCCATTTCTTTGTCATGTGTCTTATTCCTAAATCTATTGAAGATCTTCACCCCTTAGTCTAGTTCGTAAACTTTGTTATTTTTCACATTACTTAGTCCTGATATTATTCATGGTCTTCAGCCCCATTCCTTAGTCCTGTTCCTCAGTCCTGAAATTACTCAGTGTCTTGAGTTCCATTCTTTAGTCCTGTTCCTTAGTTCTGAAATGACTCACAGTTTTCAGACTCATTCCTTATTCCTGTTTCTCAGTCCTGTAATTACTCATGGCCATCAGTCCTGTTCCTAATTCCTGTTCTTCAGTCCTGAAATTACTCATGGTCTTCAGTCCCATTCTTAAGTCTTGTTCGTCAGTCCTGAAATGTCTCATGGTTTTCAGACGCATTCCTTATTCCTGTTTCTCAGTCCTGAAATTATTCATGATCTTCTGTCCCATTCTTTAGTCCTGTCCGTCCTAAAATTACTCATGGTCTTCGGTCCCATTCCAAGTCCTGTTCCTCAGTCCTAAAATTATTTGTGGCCTTCAGTCCCATACTGTGGTCCCGTTCCTCAGTCTTGTTATTATTCATTCTCTGCAGTTCTGTTCCACATCGTTTTCCTAAGCCAAGTTCGCTGGTCAAGTTTTTATGTTGCGAAGAAAATGTTACCTTTCTAGCTGTCCTTGGCTTGTTTCCTTCCCGTTGAAAGGTCCCCCAAAGATCATGATAGAAAATGTAGCAATATAATAAATTGAGCGCATTCTCCGTCTGATCGTGGAGAACTCGGGTTTACTGCAGGATCATCTTTCTTGGTCTTGCTGTAGTTTATCTTGGTCAGTCCTGTATAGTCAGATACTGCTATCAAGGCAGCTTCAACTTCGTGATTGCATTTGGAAAGTGCTTTCAAATGCACTCTTCAAAAACCCTTTTAAAAAGTATTTGCTTTGTTTTCTTTGAATGAAATGCACTTCTGAATAAGCTTTTGAAATGCGGTAATGGCATTTTGTTTTCATTGAAAGGGTTGAAAGCATTTGTGACAACGGGATTCAAGCCGGTTGACTGAATATTCACGTAAACATGGACTTAGTTTGAGAAACTTTGATTGAATAATATTAATACCAAACGAATTGTAAAATTATTCCGAAGCAAGTTTTAGTGATCGAGAAGTCTCCCGGTCCTCCGGAAAGCATTTCCAACAGGAAAATCACAGAAATAAAAAATTCTGATCCTCTCGTGAGGGGAATCGATCTCCTGCCTCCCACAACCTGCATCACGAAACAGGAGCCTTTACCAACAGAGCTAATTTCACGGCTTTCAGATTTCGATAATCTCTTTAGGAAAACAATGGGGCGATTGTTCAAACGGGCACCAATGACGCACTTCAAAGAGGGGTTAGCCCCAATTACCCCAGAAGCGAGAGAAGTTAGCAAAAAACGAAAGGGTGATGACACGCCTACCCCACGGTCGGCCGGGCAGGGAAAAAGTCGTAAAACCGTACCACCTTCGACGTCGGCAGAGCGACTCATACAAAATCGGTTGCCATGACCACTCCTATTTTAGTATAAGAGACTAGCCGTTGCCCGTGTAAGACCACCGCCTCATGAGGACCACCGCCTCCGATGAACTCTGCCAATAAGAGCTTACACCTAAAAGGCACTGTGCATTGAGGTGGCTATTTTTTCTGTTAATCTAAATCTTTATCTCAATCTTAATGTTAGTCTAGTCTTAATCTTAGTCTTCAAGTGAAATGGAATCTTAATCTTAACTTCTACCTGAATAGGAATGTTAACCTTATTGTTAATCTAAATGTTAATCTTGATATTAATCTGAATCTGTATCTGAATCTAAATGTGAATCTAACTCTGAATAATAATTCTAATATAAATCTTAATCTTAAGCTTAATCTTAATCTTAGTCTTAGTTAATCTTGAACTCCATCTTATTATTAGTGTTAGTCTTTGTTAGTCTTGGTCTAAGTATCAGTCTTTAATATTTTAACTTAAACTTAAAGTTCATTTTCAAATGAGTCTTAATCTGAACCTTTATGGTAATGTTGATGTAAATCTGAAATAATGTTGAAACTTAAAATTAATGTTTAGGTTGTTCTTTATTGCCACATGCAATTTTGCCAATTTCAAACTTTATCATCATCTTAATTCATTTTCATACTCTTAGGTGCCAAATAAGCCTGCCCCTTTATTAATGTTGAGTTTTTTCCTCCACCCTCCAGACCTTATTACGACCCCCATTTTTTAATTTTTGAAGAAATAATTTCACTTGTGAAAGGATGAAACTACGTTTATTAATTGTCCCCCAACCCGGGACCTTATAAGGACCCCCCTTGTTTATTAAATTTTCTACAAAAAATTTCCCAGCCCCCCCTTTATTTGGACCCCCCGTTTATTTGGTACCTAAGAGTATCAGCCTTAATGTTAATATTAGTAAAAGTGAAATTAATCTTTAATGTGAAATAAATTTTAATATTATTCTAAATTCTTAAGCTGCAATAAAACTTTAAATTAGAATCAAAGATGAAATTAAAATTGAAAAAAAACCAAATGAACATGAAAGTTAGTGTCGAGAGTTAAATTGGAAATAAATTTGTAATTTAAAAGATAGCCTATGAGAAAAAATAGATGTAAAGATTCGAGTCATTCCAAAAAGCATTCTAGTTTTGTCAAAGTGGCTTTAATAAAACATTGAAAAGAATTGTAAACTTTTTAAATCACAAAAACGAAATCACCAAAAATTTCCCCTTGAGGGGATTTGAAAGTCATTCCAAAAAGCATTCTAGTTTTGTCAAAGTGGCTTTAAAACATTGAAAAGAATTGTAAACTTTTTAAATCACAAAAACAAAAACACCAAAAATTTGCCCTTGAGGGGATTTGAACTCCAGCCATTCGGCTACACAGCCGTATTGTTCAGTCGACGATAATCTCCTAGTGGTCCTCATATTCATTGAAGGGAACAACAAAAACATGTTAAAAAATTATGTCTAACGAAATTAAAAATTAGACCAAAAGCAAATTGACGTTACCAGACGTCTCCTTGGCCCTTTGAAAACATTTCCAACACGAAAATAAGAGAAATAAAAAAATTTGAAAGAAAAAGATTTTCCCCTTAGGGGAGTCGAACTCACAAATTCGCATCGCAGCTTACGAGACACGCCGCCTTACCAACCCTGCTACTGTGCCTTGCTGCGATTCAGTGATAATCCTCGTATGGAGAACAATCGGGCGATTGTTAAAACAGGCACCAATGACGCACATCAAAGAAGGGTTAGCCCCAGTTACCCCAGAGAATTTAGCAAAGACAGAAAAACGAAGGAAACTTGGCTCGCCTACCCCACGGGCGGCAGAATAGTGGGAAAATCGCGTCTCGGAACCTCGCACGACCTACCCGGACGGACTCTCACAAAATTTTCGCTAATCCGATTCCTATTTTAGTATATAGAGATTAAATTTTCGATTATGTTCAAATATTGGTTAAGCTGAAAAAGAAACGTTGTTTGAATGTTCTTTCAGTTGGCCATATATATCTCTTTACTTCGTTATTCTCATTATTTGATACTGTTGTTTCATATTTGAGGCAGGGTGTTAGGCATTTGTTTTGTATTAGACAGTTCTCTTATACTCTACAGTTGCAGCCATGCTTTTTCGTTGTTCTTCAGATTAAGTACTGCTTTGTTGTGCGCTGATATTATAGAGTTGACATTTTTCATGCAGCTGTAGCATGAAAAAGGTGAATAGAACCAAATAATTTTTCTTCTTCTTTTTTTATTGTCTTGTGCTTGATGGCTTTGATCACTGACTTTAGGGCTGTATTCAAGTTTTTCAGAGAATCCCATTTTTTGAGCGCTGTTTCATACGAGGGTATTTCTTTGGCATATATATCTCTATTTGAACACAGGCCTGAGATTCGGCGGTTAATGATTTTTGAGATCTGTTTTAGGATTGCTGGAGGATGATTCGATTCTTTGTGGATGTAAATAGCTTCCTTGTTTGGCTTGCGGTATGACTTATAGCTGTTGTTTTTTATATACAATTGTACGTCTAGGAAGTTTACCAATTTAATGTTTGCTTTTATCATAATTGACAATCCACAGTCTTTAAAAACTTCAATGATTTTTTTCTTGTTCGCTCTGTTTCTGGACCAGATGCATTTCTAATAATTCGAAGACCATCGTCTTTGTACAACCCAACATCTTCACTATTTATAACTTGCTTTAACTGATCGAGGATATATGCGCCAACCAATTCACAAAGCTCTGCTTCATCATAGCATCCCATTGGAACATCGAAGTCTTCATCTCCATGCTTCTTGACCCATGGATTTCCTGAATTGAACAGTACAGTTTTTCTTGCTTGCAAAACAATGCTTATTTCTTCTTCGTTAATACTTGTTGTTTTCTTGCATGATTCATTGCTTTCGTGAACAGATCTTGAGATATTGAAGGGTAGAATGCCTCTATATAAAATGTAATAAACGATGTTTCATGTTTATCTTTTATGATATTAAACCATTTTATGGCTGAATCTGTATTTTTCCATTTATTAACATTGTTTTCTTCCAGGATTTCTTTGTTACCTTAAATAAATATTGCCTTGCTTTTTTTTTCCTATTTCTGATTAAGATGGATTGATAAGTCTACAGGATAACTTGCTCGGGAAAATTTCTTTGTGATCTTTAATCGTTATATAAGCTTCTTCTTCTTGCAGACGTTCTACTCTATTGTCGATTAATATAATTTCTCAGCAATATATTTCGTTTGCTCATTTATATTTTGTACTTTTGCTTCAGTTGATTTCTTATATTCTTTGGTGTTGTTATCTTTTAACAGTTTTATTACATTCGTTTGGATCCAGCTTATGTTTCTTGATTTGTCCGCAACTGCCAGCACTTTGTTACTCTTCTTATATCATTATCCAACTTTGTTTGAAATCCACTTTTTACATTTCTAAATTCAATATTCTTTACCATAGTTAACAGCTCATTTTCTAAATTTGTTAATAAATCAACAGCTTGTGGGCGATTTCTTGAACGAAAACCATAAGATTTTTTAGCGTTATTTGTTTGAAGCATACCTAATGTTTCTAAAGCTTTCCATCGCATTCTTTTTATGACGCTTTCTACTTTTGAAATCAACTGAATCTTATATTCTGATTTGCTTGCCAGTGGAATGTTCTTCGTTGTCTATCTTGAATTCATCCATTTTATCAGCGATAATTTGATAGTGCTCAACAGTAAAGGAGCTGTTATATTATTCAATATATTAATTTATCGTTGTCAAATAAGGCTCAACATAAGGAACATTTATACGAAGATAAGGACAAATTGAAGACTATTCATTATGCGACTCTGAGATTCATGATTATATCCATCATCGTCATGGAGGAGACCTGTGGCTGGAAGGACCTCGCGTTAGGCTGGCTACTTCATTGCACTGTGTAGTGCATTGCAGTAGTCAACTGGCTTGTTGTCCAGAAGGTCACTGGTTCGAATCCCAGTCAAGGCAATTATAACAATTGTGGTAGCCAACTTATGATGAATATATATCAATCAAACTAAGTTAACAACCGACGCGACTCTGATTCAATTAATTAACTCACTGATGAGGATGCCGATGGGCAGCGAAATATTTGAGGTAATAATAATGAAATTAAATAATAATTAGAATAAATTTCATGTGTGGAAAACAATGTTGATAAAAACAAAACTTCCAAATTATAATTTAGCGTACAGGACACGGGATCAACTAAAAATTCTGGGAATACCAATCTCAAGACATACAAAAAACAATAATAGAGGGTCAGGGAGGGAGGGAGAAATTTTGTGAATAAAGACTAGTTATCCTATCGATGGTTGAATTTGAATGAAATTCACATAAGAAAACCCAGAGCTAAATACATGGAGATCAGGCAGATTCCATAAGGATTTCTAGACCCATAGACTGTTATAAATCCTCAAAGATGCTTGAGGCGAGTGGCACAATAAGGGCAACACAAGTAACAGATAAATGTCCTTAAATTATGTTGAAACCATTGAATTACCCGTTTAATAGCACCATTCTATGTTTTCATGAAATGATTCCGTGTTTTCTGAACGGATTCCGTGTGATTTGAGACTATTCCTTTTTTTCCAAAATGATTCCGTGTTTTCTAAAACGTTTTTGAGTTTTCTTAAAGGACTCCAGGTTTTAAAAAAACAGTTCCATGCTTTCTAAAGCCATTGCCATTCTATAAATCCTTGGAAGCAGGCCTTGCCAGGAAGATTTTAGTAGGTGGGCTGTAATCACTCCCCTCAAAAAATTCAGGTGGGCGGTTTTTTTATATTCCTAAAGTGGCTCTTAAAGGGTATAATAAAGAGTACTAAACTTAAGAAAACAAAGTTTTTAATGAGAAAAAACACTTATTTAAACTAATTGAAACCAATTATAAAATTCGGAACAAAAAAGAAATAGAATCTTTGTGTCGATAAAAAATAGGTTCAGTCTTCATCAAAGGATATCCCATCTAAATCATCTGATGAATCTAATGAGTCACTTTCACATTCCCCATTTTCATGATGATAAAATGCAATTTTATCACAGTTAATTGCACGAGGAGCGTGTATTGCTTTCCCGTAAGAATTTGATGGGATTCAAGCGAATTCTTATGGGATTGTTTAAGGATCGCATTATTGATGAATTAAGGGTGTTTGTAGGAGATGCTGGAATTCAACTGTTGTTTGTATAGATTCTTTATTCTCTAATGCCTATTGAGGATTTGTGGTATGTCTTTGAATGGGTTTGGGCATCATTTGAGCTTCCTCAAAGCCGAAAGTGGTTGAAAGCTTTTTTCCCTCATCCCTCCCGCCCTTATTTTTGAAGTAGGCTTAAAATCTGGTCCTATTTAGCGATATAGTTTTTGCTTGCTTCTCATACCTTTTGCATCATCTCTTAGGTTTATTGATCTAGGTATGACGTGTGCATCAGTCTATCCCGGGAAAAGATGGATTTTCCTGTTCATTCCCTGTCCCGATTTCCCAATAATAGGATTTAGGGTTTTGGTTTCGCTACAAACCTAATAATCAGTGGAATTAGGATTAGGTTAAGCGAATTTGGGCTGATGCACCAAAAGCCCAAAATAGATCTCTATGATGTGAGAACATAGCCTCATGCCTGTTATTTACATAAATGATGAATGAGCTATATGTCTGAGGGTGCTTTATTTTCTAATGAAAATAAAGTAGCATTTTTGTTACATTGTTTTGCTTCGAGTGCAGCAATTAACCATTTATTACATCCAATTTATATCCTAGAGCAGCCCTGTTGTCGTAATTTTCAAAAGTTTTAAGCTCCGCCATCCCTTTTGATTGCTTGCCATGTCGAAAATAGACCATTTCAAAATAAATATTATTCAAGTTGACGGTGCATTGAGGGTGAAAGAAAGAAAGAATTCTTCTCAGACATTACGGTGAACCCTATCAAATCTGTCATCAGAGGTCGAAATGATTGATAGAGACTATTTCAGGGCATCAGGAATTTATGATCGGAACTGAATTATTAGCAAATGCGCCCCACCGTTTGGTAGAATTTCGGCAGAATTTTAGGTCTAGTGTGCAAAGGGCCAATGCCTTTAGACATCTATACTTAACTCAACCCTGTCACAATCTGACCCAGAGGAAATACTTTTGAAACAAAATTTGTCAACTGTGATGCTTATGGTCATTAAAAAGTCGTCAACAGAACTAAAAACTGGAAAAGTCCGAGGTGACAAGGAGATTCGTCTATTTAAAGATTAACGTTGGAAGATTTCCTGTCTGTCTGGTAATGAAGAAGGAAAAGCAAAGGTGGGCGGATTTTTTGGTTATCTTATATCAAGCGGAGCGATGACAGCCCACCTCATCCATTCAAGGGGAGTGACGAGGCGGGCATGGGCAATCGCCTGCCTTGAAAGACAAGGCCTGTGGAAGCCCCTCTTTGTCTGAAAATGATGTTCAGGCATTTAATGAATAGAAATTTTGAAGTGTCCGTCAATTGCAAAGATAAATTTAAAGAAAATGTTTTCCAACTGCGCAAAGCAGGAATTTTCCTGCTAAATCTTTAATTTAGTCACTTATCCCAATAAATTCCTCATTGCCTGCAAGGCCCTGGTTTAGTCCCTCAAATTGTTGGGTTACTTGTGCTGCCGTTTTGGTCACTTGAGGTTGAACTTGTACGGAAACACTGCATTACAAAATGGACATTATGTTCTTTTATTGTAATAATCATTAGACTAGCTTGTACCGAGACCTTTTTGTAGAAAAAGAAATTTTCTGATAAAACCCTGGCTAATGAAAAAGAGAGCAGAAGACAAAAGAGAGAAAAAGGAGACAAAGAAAACTCAAAAGTGGCCTGCACTGAGTGAAGTAACCACGATGTGTCACTGCCCATCCCAAGGGGCAGGAAGGCCCCAGAATCCTCAATTTGATTCAAAACATCATCACTCAATTGACCTTGAAAATTAATCTTTGGGGCAAAAAAAATGAACAATGCACTTTGTTAGCTACTAATTTTGGGACTAATTGACTAATCTTTCATGAATGGACTAATGGTCTATTCAGTCACACTTTGCCATAAAAAATTAAATTTCAAACAATTATCACACAATTGTAGGATTTTCTTATCACGTAATATGAGGGGCAAGAACTAGACTTATTACCTGAGTCGTATTGATCGCTATTGAAATTAATGCTAGGACGCTCAAACTACCACTCATAATCGACCGGTTATCTTTCTGGACTTACGTTTTCTGCCTCGTTCTCATATTACCATGGTTACAGTGATGTCAACGGGAAGTGGTTGTAATGGCCTAAATCTACCGGGTCTAAAACGCTGTGAAAAACAATGTTTCTGTGTCTTAAAACTTAACTTACTAATTGTTTTGCAGAAAGCTCTTACCAACCCAGCTTTTTCGATATTCGTTCAAAACTTTTTGCGTGATTTAGTACTAAAATGGCTGCTGAATAGGGCTTGTGTGTTTTGCTGTGAGGATGCAATGAACCAGCCTCATTTCAATATGCGCCAACTTTTTGGCGAGGGCCAGTCCAGAAAAAATGCCGCAATATTATGAGTCCCAGTTTGAGCAACCTCGGTTTGGAATTAGTCTCGGTCTGATGAGCGATAACTGGGACTCAAGTAATAAGTCTAGGCAAGAACCACTGCACTTTGTGGCTGTACATAATTCTCATTTGTGTGCCATTCTTTGGCCACTTGGTTTGAAAGAACAACAAGGATATAAAGTTACAAAGAATGAATGTTCCTTGAATTGACAATGAAATTTGGTGACTTGCACAGAAGTTATTCTCATCAAATAATATTTGTCAAAATCTATCTATTGACCTGTTTTAGTATGTTTGATGAACATTTCATTTGCAATTTTCTGTTCAAAGTCACCCTTTTCTTTCCAAAAATGCTTCAGATTTTTTATATTTTATCCTAGGAAGAAAAAATAGGCTATTCTTATAATAGCCATCCAATTGACCGTCTTTGAAAGAACACAGAAAGACTGAAGGAAGTACAAACTGTGCACAACTGAGTACTCATAAACTGGAGATCACACAGCATATTGAAGGGCCTATAAAATTGATGTGAGTCATGTTTCAGATTATTGACTCTGAGGAGAAAAATATAAGTATATATTACCGAACCATGCCACTAGCTGCATTTCCTTTGGCACTATCCTTTTTCTCATAATATACAGCATACCCAGATTGACCTTTATACATCTTATCATCTTCAAAACCAGCAGATTCTTTGTTTGCTCTCAGCTGTTTTTCAAATAAGGCCTGGGAGTCCCGATCGAACTCTGTATCAACTTGTGTGATCGAGGTTGCCCCCATATCTTCCGGTCCATCTCTTTTACCAGTTCTCGAGGATTCAAATACCACAGACACTTTGCTTATACTTGAACTTTTTTCATTGTAAGAGAATCCACCCTTACCACCAGAAACTTCTGGTCTCACTTGGTCAACATCGTTTTTGTTTTCAGAGTTCCATTGATCACTGCCTGAGAACGTTGTCATGTCAGTCCCTGTTCTTGTTTTCATGAAATAATTAGCCTTCGGATATTTACGTTGAATTTTTGCTGTTGCTGCTACATTATCCTCTTCATCACTTTCAGGACTTTCAACCGTTCGTTTTCTATTAAGAAATTTTCTCTTGCGTCTTTGAAAAGCCATGTGTTTACAGTATGTGTGGTTTGTCGTGTGTGGCCTTGCAGCTGGTCTAGTTGTGTTAATTCTAGTTCTGGGTTCAGGCTTCGGTTCAGGATTGGGTTCAGGGTTCGGGATGATAATTTTTCGCTTAAGACATGTAGTCATGGAGATATGACGGATATGACGAAATCTGAACGGATATGAACAAAGCGGGTATGACGAAATCTGTGGATCAAATTCCATTTTGAATTGCTGTTAGTCGATGGAGCAGAACCAGAACCCGCCAGGGTTGCCATTTGGGATTTTTCAATCCCAAATTTCAGAAAATTGGGATTATTTGATGGCCTTTGGGATTGAAAACTTTGTTTGGGATTAGAGGCAGATTCTGGGATTATTTTGGGATTATTTTCAAAATTGCTAAAAAAATTACGAAAACGATTTTTAAGGAGAATGTCAGTCGAATTGCAATTGCCTGTGGATGTGAAACCGTCGTCACAGGAAATTTCCATTGCGCCGAGACCTCCTGATTTGTAAATATTGGTCAGTTGCTGACATGTCTTTGATTTCAAGATGTTTCCCTGCGGAAAAACATCTCTAATTCATTTAGAAAACATAACTTGTAACAACTGTGGATATGTGCATGTGATTGCCTATGTTTGCTAAGTGCGATAATGTGATGTCTTTATGTGCGGAAAAAACACCCTTCCTCTTTCTGTCAAAGTTTGATTTGGCAGTCTGGCTACAAAGCTCTTAAATCCTTATATATGAGCTGCTCCTCTCAGTCATTTAATCATTCTTTATAAATCTCGGAATAGCATAGAGTCCTTTTCAACTTTTAAGATCACAATACAGTAGAGTAGATGCCGAAATTCAAACAATCATACGAATCAGGTCGCAAGTACCGTACGGAATGGGAGAAAGAATTTCCATGGTTAACGAAAGCAACTGATGGAACCGAAAATGGGTTCTGCAAACCCTGTAGAAAGTCTCTCCAGCCAAGGAAAAAGACCTTTCAGAACCACGCAGGGTCAGCTGACCATAAAAACAGAGTTGGTGATGCAAGCACATCAAAAAAAATTACCTTTCGTGCTGCAGCTACTACGAAGGAGAGTGATGCTACAAAGAAGGCAGAGATAGAGTTAGCTGTTGCTGTATGTTGTCATTGTTCCGTCCTGACAATTGATCACTTTGGTGAAATCATTTCAGGAAATGCAATTGGTAGCCCTCTGGAGAGTTTAAAGCTTCACCGTACGAAATGCTCGAAGATAATTTCAAATATCGTTGGTCCTGTGTTGAAAGAGAATCTTCAGGATGATATTCGGGATAAGAAGTTTTCGCTTTTAGTTGACGAAACAACAGATGTTTCATCAGACAAAACTATGTGCCTTTGTGTTCGTTACTTTAGCGAAAAAGAAGAGAAAATTGTGACCAGCTTTTTGGAGATTGTACTTGTAACGGAAACAACAGGAGAAGCCCTTTTCGAAGCTGTGAAGCTGGTTTTAGATAGAAATGGTCTCCGTCTTTCAAATTGCATTGGATTTGGAACTGATGGGGCAAGCAATATGGTTGGTGAAAACAACTCTTTGTGGTCCAGAATACGCAACGAGTCACCAAACTGTGTACAGATGCGTTGTATTTGTCCCAGTCTTGCACTTTGTATTCAGAATGGCTTTGACAAGTTACCATCTCACCTTGGCTATATTCTCTCAGAAATACCAAAATGGTTTTCGAAAAGTGCTTTAAGGCGAGATGCTTACAAGGAACTTTTTCGAGTGATGGATCCAAATTGTGAAAGAACAGTAATACCAAATCCTTTTCAGAAGATGTCGGCGACAAGATGGCTTGTAAGGGGCAAAGTGCTCTATAATATTCTTGTTAACTGGGAGGAGCTGAAGGCACTTCTCTTGTGCAGCCCCAACTGGGAAACCAGATGCCCGATATAAAGCAAGAATGATTGCTGATATGCTGAAAGATGATATTAACAAACTCTATTTTCATTTTGCCACTCCTATTGTTAAGGAGTTTGAAGGAGTTAATGCCATGTTCCAAGCCACTAATGCGGACCCAGAGATTTTAATGAAAGAGCTTAACATCCACTACCAGTCTCTGAAGCAAAGAGTTTACGACAGACATGGCAATCACTTACCTCTGTCGAGTGTAAACTTTGGAGCCAAATTTCTATCTGAAGCAGACCAATTGTTAAGAAGGTATCCAGGGAACCGAGATAAGCAGGAAAGTGTCTTGTCAATGAAGAAAAGATGCCAAGAGATGCTGCTTCAGCTTGTGGCGCAAGTCGAGGACAGACTTCCGAAGAATAAAGAAATATTATCTGGAATAAGTGGCTTGTCACCCAACACTGTACTATCACAGACCAACCGTATTCCATTCTCAAGGCTGCCATTTCCGCATTTGCTGCATGCCGATGTTGACAAAATTGAAAGTCAATACAGAAAGATAGCATGCCATATGTGGGCTGAAGAAAGCGTTTTCCAAGAAGGAAAGATTCCAACAGATGCTGTTCAGTTTTGGAACGGGATTTCAAAATATAAAGATTCTGCGGGGAGGAAATCTTACATAGAGCTGGCCACCTATGCTCTATCTTGTTTGACAACCCCTGTAAGCAATGCAGTGGTAGAGAGAATATTTTCTCATGTTGCATGCATCAAAACCAAGCTACGCAATAGATTGAGTTTAAAAATGTTGGATGCAATACTACGAGTAAGAACATCTTTGTTATTGGATGAAAAATGCTGCAAAGAATTCGTAGTTACCAGTAAAATGCTCAATCAATTTAATTCTGTAACACTGTATTCCCAGGATGAAAATGAGGGTGAATATGACATTTCAGCATTGAACTCTTTAAACTAATTTTATTCTATGCTGTTTTTTTGTTATTAGAGGCATGAGGATATATCTTTATATGACTTTTTGATGATATATATAATCTTGGTTTTGATATTCTGCTTCCTTTTTTCGCATCTCAACTGAGAAAACAGTTGCGGGGGAGCAATAGACAATTAGAAAGTGGGTCTCTGCGGAGGAGATGGTCGTAAATAATTTGGGATTAATTTGGGATTATTTGATTCTAAATTTGGGACTGGGCTCGAATTTCGATCTGGCAACCCTGGAACCCGCTCCTCAGTGGGTTGTGACGAGCCAGCTGTTGGACAGGCTAGGCTGCTTCCATTCCCATATGGAGTACCTAACCGGACAAAAATACTTCCAAAAAAAAAACACATACTTGTTCTTCACAATTCAAATGAATCTTCTTTTTTTAAAAAAAATAGGTAATTCCTTCAAACAATTGTCATACTTTGTAAAACTAAATTAATACTTTTGCAAACAAAAATCATACTTGATCCAAAAAAAATAATAGGTACTTCTTTTAAAAAACTTTAATACTTGTTCAAAAAAAATCAATACTTCTTCAAACAGAAATTTCATATTTGCTCAAAATATTTCATACTTCTGTAAAAAAAAATCATAATTGTTCAAAATATCTCATACTTCTGTAAAGGAAACTTTATACTTGTTCAAAAAGAAATCAATACTTCTTCAAAAAGAAATTTCATACTTGCTCAAAATATTCGGCTATTCCTGGATGTATCAGAGAATGAATAATTGCGTCGTGCCCATGCGAGCAACAGCTTGCCCATTGGAATAGCTACGTGCCCAACCAGGAACGAAAACGAACCAACAGGCACCACGAGATATGGCAGATACAAGAGTGCAATATACACCCTTAACTAATCGTACTGGATCACAAGCATCATCAGACAGGGCGGCAAATCGTAGCAAACGCATACTGTTACGCCACGACTTATTAAAAGCTGAAGATCAAGTCAATTAATACTGTAAGCAGCGCTAAATTTGCTAAACTTAGAAATGGACTTTGAATTTTTTGACCGTGAAGATAAAAAGTTGTTCGTTAAGTAAGACTTGGGGATTGCTGTTCGCCTATTTAATATACCTTAAATCTGGTTGAAAAAAAATACACAATAATTCTCCAAAAAGGAACGCTAACGTTGAAACTGGCTGCTATCTGCTTCACGATTCAGCCTGCTACGCTTGGTGCTCAGGTTCGGGTATGTGGTTTTCTGTAAAAGCTTTAAAAGGACGAATTGCTCTCATATATGTAATTATTGTACGGGAACGTCAACCTGTTTTCCGACTATGCTGTTCGATAGTCACCCAGTCTCTAGTATCAGGATCCACAGATCTCCATTGGCTTCATCAGATTAAATAGTTCAAGCATACACAACATTAGTTACCATGTTAGGGAAGTGCGAAACGGTCTATATTCAATTTCAAGAAGCCGATGTTGCATTTGGTATGGAATGTAAATGGCAAACGTGAAGGTAGAACAACAAGAAGAGAGATACAACCAAATTAAAGAGCAGATGATGTCAATGGCGCTTCTAATGAAACAGCGAAAGAACATTATCATGAACCGCAGGGCATCTTTTAAGGAATTATGACTAGTGGGCCAATCCAACAGGGGAGCTCGATTCCCTAAGAAAAAAGTAAGGTCTGCAATCAAGACTATATCAAGAAATGAATGGCTGGTAACTCCAGTGGCCTGCAAACACTTTTTCCGACCTTGAAGCAAACATGTAATGAGAAACATGTGCCAAAGGTGCACTTCCCAAGGAGGGTACGGGGACATACTCCCTCGGAAAATTTTGGAATTTTGTGTGTCTAGAGTCGCCCTGGTTGGGTTTCCGTGACTGAAATAGACTATAGTATATCTAACTACAAAATCATTCTATTTCACCAACTAAGAAAGGGCCCAATCTAGTGGGCCAAAAGCCACAAATTTTGCTCTTTTTACTAGGCCAGGAAAATGGCCCACTGGTCCAATAGCCCAGTAGTTACAATGTTCAAAGATGCCCTGCATAAATGCAACTTAGTGAGTGATACCAGTGCGTTTTCTAACAATTCACTATCATATTCTGCTATTCTTCTTTGCAAAAGATCTCGCAATGCAGCTGCAGTGGAGACTTGCACAACTAGTTATTTTATACCACGCTTTACCGGACTTGATAAAATTCAGGGTTGAGCTACAAGTTCTAGACGCATGATGCACAGTATGCTGACCTTGAAAATACTGGTAAAGAATTATGGTCGCAAGAAAAGTACGTAAAGAATCATACAGTACAAACGACAGACGTGTCTAAACCCTCTAAAAGCAACGCATAAACACAAAGTCGAACGCGATCTCCCAAATTTCGGCTAATCGGCTTCTCAAGGGGTAAGAACTTTTGATTATTGTAAGTCGTTGAAATTGGACAGGCGTACATTGCATTACCTAAGTATCATAGGAAAAGCACATGAACTCAAAGTCGCAAGCTTTTGGCCTTGTTCACTAGGTAAGAAGAACGTCTGGTTGACAATTATCACTATGAATCTAAGTTTTTCTGATAGTTTCGCACCTTTACACATCCGTGATACCTCAACAAAATGTAAAAGACAGTAATTTTGCTTCAGACAGATGACAGAATCAATTTTGAAAGCTCAAAAAATTTGAGCCTCTGCGGAGGATTACATTTTTAACTGTGCATAACTTTGTGTCCGTAGCTCAAATGCATGGCATGTCTTATAATATTTTGCTGCATTTTTGACGCTCTTTCATATTGTATACTGAAATTTGAAATATCTTGACTTTGATTTTTTACTGACCGGCAACTACATACGTCATCGATCACGTGACATCCGGCAATTACCAAAAATGTCCCAAGTGCCAAAATATCCGCAATAGTGTAGTTAAGTAATAGGAACAATAAAATTTTCGGTTACCCAGTTTGCTAGATGGTTACAGTAATTTCCCTGTCTATTTAGGCTACTTGACTCTTGAAAACTTTAAAACACTTGGGTCGGCAACAGCGACTGCGAGGGCAACTGATATCATCTGCGCGGCAGAACGTACAAAATATCGGCAAGATTAGGCAGGAATAACTCCAAAGACAACAAGCTTCGTCACACAGCTATAACTTTAATCATCCATGAATAACAGAACTAACCTTACTGGCTGAGCGCGCGGCGCTCTTACTTTCATCAACCCACTACCACAACTAGTCGTGTGTTAAAAATCCAAACATTAAGTATCTACGGTTAGTGTTAGTAAAACAATAAGAAGGTGCAAAAATTAACTACATATGGAAAGTGCAGAATAAAATTAACCAATCACACACAAGTAAGTGAATAGTCTTTGAGTTGTACAAAACTTCAAAATTGCGATGAATAGCGGAATCATTTTCGGGCATACTTAAAAGCTTTCTTCGTCTGACACTCCTCAGAGTATGAACGTCAGAAACAGACCGAAACAATAGACTAAGGCGGAATTTATACCCAGATGCGGCTCGAAATGCACCAATCAGAAAGAACGAAAAGCTGAATTGGCATTGTGTTTTAGACACCAATCAGCTGATCGGATACAGCGGGAGGACCAATGAATTATTTGAAGAGTCCAAGTGAGAAAACGAACTCTTTCTGTCTACACAGAACCGGCCTTTTGGTTTTGATGAGACAGATTCCAAAACCCCTAAGTGAAACAAAGATCTTGCTTTGCCAATGATTCTGAAAAAATCCTCGCTGTAATTTTCCGCACAAATCGGGTTATCGAGTAGATGTTGTCCTATGGCAGAATCATGTTTAAGACTAGGTTGTTGTTTAGACCCACGGCGTGGTTGCTCTCTTTGCCGAAAACTATGCAGACGAAAGTTAGTAGGGACATGCTGCTTTATCCTATCACCTAATCTCTGGGAAGTACGACCTACGTACCTGGCATCACACCGGCACGAGAATTCATAAATGACCAAACTTTTTTGTGTGGTAGGTACGCAATCCTTTTGAATGGATGGTAGAACTTTCCGAGTGCCAAAAACTAACCGAGGGTTGGCAGCAGCGAAGCTCTAAGTAATGGCCTTTTTAATTTGACTTTCGAATTGCAATGAGACGTTTCCTATCCAAGGCATTTTTAGGTAAACAGGGCACTTTTGCGGACCATACTTTTTATCAGCCGAAAAACTTGCGATCTTCTTGCGAAAACAATCCGAAATGACGTCCTCAGGGTAACCGTTTTCAATGAGAATAGACCGTATTTTATCCAATTCCGAATCAAGCCGAGATTTAGAGCAAATCATAAGTGCCCGATGAAATCATAAGTGCCCATTGGGACCAGCGCTAGCAAACATCTTTGTTGGTTTCTACGAAGGTCAACTTTTCGGCTCCACATCAAAACCTCCGGTTTATTTTCGATATGTTGATGACACTTTCTCCATTTTCAAAAAAGAGTCCGATTGTAACGTTTTCCTCCAAAAACTCAACGCCTTGCATCCGTCTCTAAAATTTACTTTCGAAAAGGAGCAAAACAACTCTTTGCCGTTTCTCGACGTCTTTGTTGAAAACACTGCTACTGGATTTCTCACCAGTATATATAGGAAACCAACCTTTAGCGGCCTCTATACACGGTGGGATTCCTTTAGTCCAAAACAGAGGAAAATTAACCTCATCAACACGCTAGTTCATCGGGCACTTATGATTTGCTCTAAATCTCGGCTTGATTCGGAATTGGATAAAATACGGTCTATTCTCATTGAAAACGGTTACCCTGAGGACGTCATTTCGGATTGTTTTCGCAAGAAGATCGCACGTTTTTCGGCTGATAAAAAGTATGGTCCGCAAAAGTGCCCTGTTTACCTAAAAATGCCTTGGATAGGAAACGTCTCATTGCGATTCGAAAGTCAAATTAAAAAGGCAATTACTAAGTGCTTCGCTGCTGCCAACCCTCGGTTAGTTTTTGGCACTCGGAAAGTTCTACCATCCATTCAAAAGGATTGCGTACCTACCACACAAAAAAGTTTGGTCATTTATGAATTATCGTGCCGGTGTGATGCCAGGTACGTAGGTCGTACTTCCCAGAGATAAGGTGATAGGATAAAGCAGCATGTCCCTGCTAACATTCGTCTGCATAATTTTCAGCAAAGAGAGCAACCACCCCGTGGGTCTAAACAACAACCTAGTCTTAAACATGATTCTGCCATAGGACAACATCTACTCGATAACCCGATTTTTGCGGAAAATTACAGCGAGGATTTTTTCAGAATCATTGGCAAAGCAAGATCTTTGTTTCACTTAGGGTTTTGGAATCTTTCTACATCAAAACCAAAAGGCCGGTTCTGTGTAGACAGAAAGAGTTCGTTTTCTCACTTGGACTCTTCAAATAATTCATTGGTCCTCCCGCTGTATCCGACCAGCTGATTGGTGTTTAAAACACAATGCCAATTCAGCTTTTCGTTCTTTCTGATTGGTGCATTTCGAGCCTCATCTGGGTATAAATTCTGCTTAGTCTATTGTTTCGGTCTGTTTCTGACGTTCAAACTCTGAGGAGTGTCAGACGAAAAAAGCTTTTAAGTATGCCCGAAAATGATTCCGCTATTCATCGCAATCACACACAAGTAAAATCTTCCTGGTTATAAACACAAACAGTTACTTAGCAATATCAACATAACAAAATAAACAGTAATGATAAAAAGATCACACAGCAAAGTACACACAGCTAAAAAGTTCAAAGTTCAAAATAAAGTTCAGGGGACTTCTCTTCATAACATTACCGCCTCTTGAAAAGTAAAGCCTCCCGGCTTTTCAACATCAAATGGGTGTAATTACTTCAGAAGCATGAATGTCCTCAGGACGTGTAATAGATGGTTCATCACCATCAGGCTCTGGATTCACATTAGAAGACGATAACTCTGAATCAGCACTTTTATCAAAACTGTCGGCTGGAAGATCATTGTCACTAAGATCTGGCAAATTCTCAGGTGTCAATGGCGGCTCTATTGGACGATCAGATGGGTCGTAATACAATTTTAAACGATTTGCATGCACGGGAACAGAAACAGGACGATTATCAATAGTACGAAGCCGAAAATGAACTGGAGACAACTTAGCGGCAATACGATACGGACCATGATAATTATGCATCAGTTTCGATGATAAACCTTTACGCTTTTTAGGAGTGTATACCCAAACTCTTGAACCAATATCGAAGTCGACAGGAAACCTGTTTTTGTCATAATATTCTTTCATGCGTTGCTGAGCAAGTTGAGTATTTGCGACGATAACCCTGTTCGCGGATTCCAAATTTTCAATTATTGGAGCACGATGCTGTAAAACTGATGACGACAAAGAAGACGAATCTGGCAGAAGTAACGATGAATCAATGTGTAAGCGAGGCTCAGGACCATATAAAAGATAAAACGGAGATTCACCTGTGGTGGCATTCGGTGAAACACGGTACGCAAACAAAATTAACGGGATATGACGATCCCAGTCACGTTGACGAGTACTAACGTACATGGATAAACCTTCCGCTAATGAACAGTTGAATCGTTCTACATGTCCATCAGTCTGTGGGTGATATGCAGTTGTGTGAAGACAACGAGTATTCATGATTTGACAAACTTCTTTAACTATGGCAGCAAGAAAGTTGGCACCACGATCTGAGAGTAATGTACGAGGAGCACTATGACGAGAAAGAATCTGATCAACAAGAATCTGGGCGATACGCGAAGCTTCAACTGACGGTAAAGCAAAGGCTTCCGGCCAACGTATATAATAATCGGAGAAGACAAGAATGTACCGATTACCATCATCAGTTACAGGAAATGGACCAAGAATGTCCATAGCGACACGATCGAAAGCACCTTCGACAGGAATAGGTAACAATGGAGCTTTTTTATGCTTACCACGAGGAGCCTTTTTCATTGAACAGTCAACACAAGAACGACACCAGTGTTCAACATCTTTATACATACCACTCCAATAATAACGATGACGAATCTTTTCATACGTTTTTGTTATACCGAGATGACCAGCTATAGGATCATCATGACAAGCTGTAAGGAATTTCATAGCGAAGAGACGCAGGAATGACAACTTGAGAACACAATGATTTGACACGACGTTGACCTGGTGACCATAAGTGACACAGAATACCACTGTCATCAAGGTAGTAAGAATCGATTGTAAGTAAAACAACACGAGCTTTTTTATCACTAGCAGGCAACTGATTAGTTTCAAGATACTCGATGATATCTCGGAGATTAGAATCGTCACGTTACAAAGCATGAAGTCGTGGAGGAGAAGGACAAGGATGATCTAACGCAGCAACAGGCAACTGAGCTACCGGAGTTGATGATGATGAATAAGTATCAGTAGATGAATACAAGCGACGAGATAATGCATCAGCATTACTGTTTGCTGAGCCTGGACGATGAAGGATTTCAAAGTCGCATTGCTGTAATTGCAAAGACCAGCGAGCGAGGCGACCATTAGGATCTTTAACACGCATAAGCCACAACAAACTACCGTGATCGGTATGAACGTAGAATTTATTACACGATAAATAAAGTTGATATCGTTTAATTCCATCTACAACAGCCAGAGCCTCACGCTCCGTCGTACTATACTTGGTTTCTGCAACACTAAGCTCACGCCCACCGTAAGAAATAACGAGTTCCTGACCATCAATGTTCTGACCAAGAATATAGCCTAAAGCATATTGAATAGCATCGGTATACAAGTGAAATGGATGTCGAAAATCAGGGTAAGCCAAGACGGGTGGTGAGCACAGACGATCCTTTAAACACTGAAATGCTTGATCACATTCTGGACTCCAAAGAAAGGGGACATTTTTACGAGTCAGACGATTCAACGGAGAAGCAATCTGCGCAAATGACTTTACAAAACTACGATAATAGTTACAGAGCCCCAAGAAACTACGCACTGCTTTGACAGACTTAGGAATAGGGAACGATTTCACGGCTTCGATTTTATCAGGGTCTGGTAAAATACCATTAGATGAGACGATGAATCCAAGAAAATTCACAGAAGAACGTGCAAAATGACACTTAGATGACTTCAACTTCAGGTTATGATCACGTAATCGATGCAACACAAGGCTGAGATTGGATAAATGTTCATCGAACGTACGAGAAAATATGATGACATCATCAATGTATATCAGACAAATCTTCCATTCAAGACCATGAAGAACACGTGCCATGAGACGCTGAAACGTCGGTGGAGCGTTGGTCAAACCAAAACTCAAAACATTGAATTCAAATTATCCAGCATGAGAAGTGAAGGCAGTTTTACATTTAGAATCTAGATGCATGGCAACTTGATGATACCCGGATTGTAAATCAAGGGTGGTAAAGAACTTAGAACCAGTCAATGAATCAAGAGCATCATCTATACGAGGTAGGGGATAGCTATCTTTCCTAGTTACAGCGTTCAGCTTTCTATAATCAACAACGACAGGTGAGCTCCAAGGACTAGAAGAAACTTCTACGAGATCTTGCTGCAGCATATTCGAAATATGCTCTTCAATGTTTGCCCTTTTGGACTGAGAAACTCGATAAGGTGCTTGCTTGATAGGCTGAGCATTTTCAGTATCAATCTCATGTTGGACTAGAGAGGTTCGTCCAAGATCAAGACTAGACTTAGCAAGAACGTCAGAATATTCAACGAGAAGAGAGTTCAACTGTGAATTCTGATCAGCCGACAAATTTGGACTCGGCAAGGAACCAAGATTTTACAGAAAGGCATCCTTACAAGATGTCGAGTGCAGATCCAGTGATGAAATATCTAAAGCACTTATTTCAGTATCAGGGCCTATTTCCACAAAATAACCAACAATAGTCCCTTTATGTAAAACAACAGGAGTGTTCGAAGGGTTTAGGAGACCAAATGAAACGGCACCATTCGAAGATGGAGAAGTCAACGTGGAGGCACCACACAGATGATAACGATCAGCTAACTTAGGTACTGCTTCTATTAAACCAACAATTGTATCTACTCCTGGATACTTTGAAAGATACGCGGGAATAATGACTTCACTTTGAGCTTCTATAACGCACGTAGTAGAAACTAAGACATCAGATACAACAGGAGGACGATCCCCTGTGACAAACGAAACAATATTGTCACCAGAAAATGTTACAGTATGTCCTCTAATGTCAATAATTGCGGAGAACTCATGCAAAAAGTCTCG
The DNA here is from genome assembly GCA_014526335.1 of Chrysaora quinquecirrha. Lineage (NCBI taxonomy): Eukaryota > Metazoa > Cnidaria > Scyphozoa > Semaeostomeae > Pelagiidae > Chrysaora > Chrysaora quinquecirrha. The sequence goes on from JACTAT010000032.1 coordinate 888,205, forward strand.
ACCAAGAACTATGTTATACGCAGGTCCAGCAACAACTGCAGCATTACAATTATCAGGGGCGGATCCAGGGTAAATATTTATGGGTGAAAATTTTTGGTGACTACGCCCTTCAGAACCTCAGACGGAGAAGGTGGGCAACGCCCTTTTCAATCCTCCAATGCGTTTCTATAATTATGGAAAAATTTTAAAATCATCCAGAAAAGGAGCAAAAATGAAAGGTTTTTAAAATATGGAATTAAAAGCTTATAAAATATGCAAAGAACAAAACTTCCCGAACTTCAGATATCTTAGTTTAGGCTAGATAGTCAAACTGTTGCTTGGGATATCGTACATTAAATAATTTTCTATGATTCAAAGATTACCATATTTTATTCAGTCAATCTTCCCTTTCTTCTTTTTTAACTGAATTGTCGTTCAATATTTCATTTAATTCCTTTAAAACTTCAAATTCCATCAATAACAAAGGGGCTAGCCTTGACAGCTTTGACACATCTAAATAAAAATGGCGGCCTTTCCGCGCGCTTTTCACTTTCAAAGAGTAATGCAGCAGCAACAACATTGATGAATAGATTTGTGTTTGAGCATTCCTATTGGCCTGCGCCATTCTGCTACATTCAGAAAACACATTTGATTGGCCTGCGCCATTTTCAGAGAAAGATGATTGGCCTGCGAATTATCTTTTGAATCTGTAGGGGCTCCCGCTAAAATTCAGGTCAAGCCAAAAAGAACAAAGAGAAAGAATCACGCAAACAAAGGTCCTAGTTCCTCATTTTCCTTCTGGTCCGGTTATTCGTTAGACGAACAAGAAAGAAAACACTGCCAATGTGGTTTTTTGCAAGACAACGTATCAAAATTTCCTTTCATGAGAATAAACAGCAAGACAATCAACCAAGGAAGTAAATGATGACGTTGCGAGGCGATGTGTCACTGCAAAAAGGGAAAATGATTGACTTCAGCCCCCGAAGACAAAGATGCCGAGTTTCAGTTATCAAAATGAGAATCGAAAGTCAGTTATACTAAATATAGATCTTTGAAAATTTTAAGGGTGCTTGAGCACCCCTAGCACCCCTCTGAATCCGCCCTGATTATAATCGCAATTTCCTATCGTAACAGGAAATGAAACAGCGCCTTTGACAGGGACGATATTACAATCAGCAGTTTTAACACTCTCTAGTTTATCGTTTTTATCAATACCAAATTGACGCGTAAAATATCGTTATAGAAATTTTCACTTATAACGGTTACTGCAGCTCCTGTATCAACCAAAAGTTTGAAAGGTTGTTTTAGAACAGTTCCCCAGATCAAAAGGTTGGTTGGAGTGAAGCTACTCGAAGGCGAATACGCAGTGACAAACGGTATATCAACGTTAGGTGAGGAACTATTTACCAATGAAAGCGGTTGTGACGTAGGCGGTGAGGAACAATTTACAGTGTTATTAGAAGGTTCTGAAAAACAGGCCTTTTTTAATCGAAAGTTTCAAACGCAGGTTTCGCGTGTTTGACTTCAGAAGGATTGTTTACAATATTATCTTGACGGCGCTTGAACCATTGTTCAAGTTCGATATCAGTCTCTTTGTTGGGACTGGGTGGCTTTTTAATTGGTGGTTGGGCCTTCATTGTCCCCACTGTGAAGGCCCCGGCCGGTTTAAATTTTATGGTTGGTAAAATGGATTACCTGGCTGAGCCTGATAGCTGGTATTTTGCTGAAAACCTTCAGGTTGCTGTACGGATGACGTTACAGCTCGCTCAGGACAATATCTGGCTACATGACCCACTTTTTGACAAGAATTACAGACCGGGCGACCATCCCTTATAATAATAATAATAATAATAATAAATGGCATTTATATTGCGCCATATATCCACAGGGCTCAAAGGCGCATTACATAGTTTACATACACTAATAAGGTAATATCATATAAAATAATTACAAGGAATGCTAAAAAATTATTGGCAAAAATAAAACCTAATCAAAATATTCTTTAAACAAATGTGTCTTCAGTCTACACTTAAAAGTTTCTAAAGAATCCGTTGCTCTCAATGCATATGGTAGTTTGTTCCAGAGATAAGGAGAGGCACTTATAAAGGCACGATCTCCAGCTGTCACAAGCTTTGTCCTTGATGTTTCAATTTTCAAATTATCATCGGTAGATCTTGTCCGTCTTACTGCTGTTCTTAGTGTGACCAACTCGGTAAGGTATTTTGGTGCAAGATTGTTGATGCACTTGTAAGTTAATACTATGATCTTGTATTTGATCCTGTGTGTTATTGGCAACCAGTGGAGTTGTTTTAACACTGGGGTTATGTGACTATTTTTGCTCGTGCCAGTCAAAATCCTGGCAGCAGAATTCTGAATTTTTTGCAGCTTTTGTAACTCAGACACTGGCAAACCATATCAGAGAGAATTGTTGCAATCTAGCCTAGATTTTACAATGGCATGGATGGCTTTTTCAGCAGCTTCCTTTGTAAGATACTTCCGAGCTAGGCGAATATTGTACAAGTGATACCTAGCTGAGCTGCACAGAGAGTTGACATGTGCCTTAAGTGACAAATTTGCATCAAAGACTGCGCCAAGATTTCGTGCTTTTTCACTTGGTTTAATTTGAGTATTTCCAATATTTATCAACAGATTTGGCAGTTTTGCACATTGTTGTCGCGTTCCTATTAATAAGAGTTCAGTTTTATCTCCCTTCAGTTTTAGCCTGTTTGTTAACATCCAGGACTGAATTTCTTGGACACACCCTTCAATTTGCTGTATTGATAGATCAGCACATTCAGGAGTTGGTGAAAATGACATATTAAGTTGTGTGTCATCAGCATAGAGGTGGAACTTCATGTCTCTGTTACGAACAATATCTCCTAAGGGTAACGTATAAACCAGAAAAAGTAACGGACCCAGCACTGATCCTTGTGGAACACCACAAGATAGAGGCACCTGTTTTGATTTTTCATCTTTAACTTTAACCATTTGAAAGCGATTATGAAGGTATGAAACAAACCATCTCAAAGCTTCACCTTCAATTCCACATCTATTGGAAAGTCTCTCAATTAATACAGAATGGTTGACTGTATCAAACGCTGCCGAAAGATCTAACAAAACAAGGATAGAGACTTTTTGTTTATCCATTGCCATGAGTAAGTCGTTATGAACTCTCAGCAATGCTGTTTCTGTACTATGTCCCTCTCTATATGCCGATTGCAGTGGCTCAAGAAGATCATTTTCCATCATCTGCCGGACTAATTGATTTGCAACTGCTCTCTCAATGAGCTTTGAGGCATAAGCCAAATTGGAAACTGGTCTGAAGTTGGCATTTATAATTTCCAGACCCGCCTTTTTCAAATGTGGGTTTAATATAGCTAATTTAAAACGGTCTGGCATAGCTGATGTCTGAAGTGACATGTTAATTATAAGAGTTGCGACTTTGACAAAAGGTTCCCCACAACGCCTCAAAATCCATGTTTGCAGTGGATCTAGATCACATGTTGTCATTGGTGACTTTTTTATAAGTTTTTCAACATCATCTTCAGACAGGTGACAAAACTTAGTCATTTGGGTCTTATAATTGGGTTCTTCTGGTACAACTTTATTATTTTCAGCCAAATTCATGGCCAGATCAAGATGCTTTGGAATCTTCTCTATTTTTCCAACAAAGAAATCAACAAATTCATTTGCAAGTTGAAGAGTAGAGTCATGTTTTGGAAGGGGGGACTCTGTCTTTTTATTCAGCATATTGTTCAAAACCTTGAATAATCCTTTTGTACTGTGTGAATTTTCCATCACTAAATTAGAATAGAATGCTGTGTCCGAATCTTCCAACAGTTTTCTTAGTTTGAGTTTTTGCTTAACAAATTTGACTCTATCAACAGCTGATTTTGTTCTCCTCCACCGCCTCTCAAGTCGTCTCCTCTTCTTTTTTTCTTCCCTCAAGTCATTGGTGAAACCTTGATGCTTATTTCGAATGGTAATAATTTTATCCTGCTCAGGCACATGTTTATCAAGGATCTTACGTAAAGTGCTATCATACGAGGTAACGAGAGTATCAATGTCAGTCAACTGCTGCAATGGCACAAATTCGTCACAAAGATCAGAATTAAACTTCTCAAAATCAATCTGAGTAAACTTCCTGAAAGTTACTTTTTTCACTTCCTTAGCTGGTTTTCCTAGGAATGGATGGCATTTTATCGAGAAATGATCTGAAATTTTGTTATCTACCTTTACATTTCTTACAAAATTGGACGATGATCTGGTGATAATCAGATCCAATATGTGTCCATTTTCATGTGTAGGATCATGAACATGCTGATTAAGATCATATATAAATAATATATCCCTGAATTGTGACACTTCAGCATTATTACTATCATTTAAATTGAGATTGAAATCCCCGGCAATTACTATATCATAAGTTGAAACATCATGTCTATCCAATATGCTTGTGAAATCATCGAAGAAAACTGAGATTGGGACAAACTGACCATCATTTGGATTTGTACCAGGACGATAAATAACAATCAACTCGCATGAAGTGTTTTCAAATGACACACAAGCATCAATGTATTCCATTGACTGAGTAATTCCTTGACTCTTTATGCCAACACTATATATGTACGAAGATTTCTACCACGAGCACCTCCTCTTTGGGCAGCTCCTCTATAATTAAAATTTCTACCACTGCGAAACTTGTTTTGATTCCTGGAGATCCTTGATTCAATGAGGGCAATCAATTTAGAATCGGTATTTTCCTGCAAATTCCTATGATTGGTTGACACTGCTTGAACTGGTTGAACTGAAACTGGGGACTCGGTTGGTAAAATGGATTACCTGGCTGAGCCTGATAGCTGGTATTTTGCTGAAAAACTTCAGGATGCTGTACGGATGACGTTACAGCTCGCTTAGGACAATATCTGGCTACATGACCCACTTTTTGACAAGAATTACAGACCGGGCGACCATCCCTTGTACGAAGATTTCTACCACGAGCACCTCCTCTTTGGGCAGCTCCTCTATAATTAAAATTTCTACCACTGCGAAACTGGTTTTGAATCCTGGAGATCCTTGAATCAATGAGGGCAATCAATTTAGAATCAGTATTTTCCTGCAAATTTCTATGATTGGTTGACACTGCTCGAACTGGTTGAACTGAAACTTGGGACTCTGTTTTCTCTAAAGCCAAAGACATTAGGATACTCAGTTTTCCCTCTAAATCTTTAATGCGCTGCTCCTGAGCTGAATCGGAAGAAGTGGCTAGTGAACTTACAGAAGATTTATTGACAGCGTCACGCAAACGGGCAAGATTTTCTGCCTTCCCGAAAGTATCAGGCTGATTCAAAATAACATGGTTCTTGATGTTGTTAACGAGACCATTTATAAAAATATTAATCATATCCTTGTCTGAAAGAGCTAAGCGCTGGCATTTTCGAATAATGTCTTCAGTATAATAAGCAAGAGATTCATTTGCACCCTGTTTACGCGAATATAATTCTTGACGAAATACAAACTCAAGATTTTGAGCTCCGAAACGGGCTTTTAGAGCGTCGGTTAAAGCGGTAAAACTGGCTTTTGTTTCAGCTGGTTGTGTATTGAACCAAGCTAACGCAGGACCGTCTAAAAGTAATGACATGGCACCAAGTTTTCGATTATTACTCCAATTATGAAATCTCGCACAAAGATCAAATTTATCAAGCCACTCGTTGATGTTTTCATGAGACAAACCACTATATGGGCGAGGTTTAAACAAATTAGATTGTAAATTGCCTTCCGTGGCTGCTTGAACGGCAGTTGTAATCTGAGTTTGCAACTGTTGAGCTGCAGCTTCGTTAGCTTCATTCATTGTTGCAGTTAATACGAACGTAAAAAATTAGGTGAAAAAAAATAAAAATCTGTTTTGATTTTGATCTTGATTGGAATACGAAATTTGAGAAACTCGAAAAACAAATGTTGCGAGGCAAAACTGTTAATTTCCTTTCTTCAAGACGTAAACGTTCAAAGAGATTATCACGAAAGTCCTATGAAAAACTGTGAACGGTCTTGAGCATGAATAAATATCGATATCACCGAGGAGTTTCAATTTCCAAAATATATTTACAAAAAGAACGACGTAGAATAAGCGAAAAACGTATCAAAAGTCAAATAATCCAAGCAAAGCGATGAAAAATTTATATACAAAACGATGACGGCCTTTTCCTGATATATACACTTGGATTTACTCAGAGTTCCTCACACGGGGCACCACTTGTTACGCCACGACTTAGTTGGCCTAACGATTTTTGAGTTCTTTAGGACTCCGAGGATAATTTTATATATACAAATGAATAAATGAAGAAACTTACGACCTCCAAAAGACTTTAGGCTACTTGACTCTTGAAAACTTTAAAACACTTGGGTCGGCAACAGCGACTGCGAGGGCAACTGATATCATCTGCGCAGCAGAACGTACAAAATATCGGCAGGATTAGGCAGGAATAACTCCAAAGACAACAAGCTTCGTCACACAGCTATAACTTTAATCATCCATGAATAACAGAACTAACCTTACTGGCTGAGCGCGCGGCGCTCTTATTTTCGTCAACACACAGCCACAACTAGTCGTGGGTTAAAAATCCAAACATTAAGTATCTACGGTTAGTGTTAGTAAAACAATAAGAAGGTGCAAAAATTAACTACATATGGAAAGTGCAGAATAAAATTAACCAATCACACACAAGTAAAATCTTCAAGGTTATAAACACAAACAGTTACTTAGAAATATCAACATAACAAAATAAACAGTAATAATAAAAAGATCACACAGCAAAGTTAAAAGTACACACAGCTAAAAAGTTCAAAGTTCAAAATAAAGTTCAGGGGACTTCTCTTCATAACAATACGTTGTATATTATACATGAAACCAAACGGTCCTAAAAGTAAGAGAACTACTAAGGAATACAAATACATTAGGTTATAGGCATACGAGCGTATATAGCCTCACGTGTGGAGACGGTGGAGACGTTGGAAAGATACTTATAGGTATAAAGTAGCACAGGCATACATGGCCCCAAATGTTCTGTATACCGTGGAGACAGTGGAGAGATACATGGGCATATAGTAGTACAGGCACACACGGCCTCGAATTTTGTGGAAACGGTGGAGACGGTGGAGAGATACATAAATATATGGTAGTACATGCATACATGGCCCCGAATGTTGTGGAGACGGTGGAGATGGTGGAGAGATACATGGGTATATAGTAGTACAGGCATACAAGGCCCCGAATGTTGTTAAGACCGTGGAGATGAAGGAGAGATACTAATAGGTATATAGTAGTACAGGCATTCATGGCCCCGAATGATGTGGAGACAGTGGAGACAGTGAAGAGATTCTAATAAGTATATAGTAGTACAGGCATACATGGCCCCGAATGTTGTGGAGACAGTAAAGACAGTGAAGAGATTCTAATAGGTATATAGAAGTACAGGCATACATGGCCCCGAATGTTGTGGAGACCGTGGAGATGGTGGAGAGATACATAGGCATATAGTAGTACAGGCACACATGGCCTCGAATCTTGTGGAAACGGTGGAGACGGTGGAGAGATACATAGGTATATGGTAGTACATGCATACATGGCCCCGAATGTTGTGGAGACCGTGGAGACGGTGGAGAGAAACATAGGCATACAGTAGTACAGGCACACATGGCTCTGAATTTTGTGGAGACGTTGGACACGGTGGAGAGATACTAATAGGTATATAGTAGTACAGGCATACATGGCCCCCAATGTTGTGGAGACCGTGGAGATGGTGGAGAGATACTAATAGGTAGATAGTAGTACAGGCATACATGGCCCTGACTATTGTGGAGACCGTGGAGACAGTGAAGAGATACTAATAGGCATATAGTAGTACAGGCATACATGGCCCTGAATTCTGTGAAGACCGTGGAGACAGTGAAGAGATACTAATAGGTATATAGTAATACAGGCATACATGCCCCCGAATGTTGTGGAGATCGTGGAGATGGTGGACAGATACTAATAGGTATATAGTAGTACAGGCATACACGGCCCTGACTTTTGTGGAGACCGTGGAGACAGTGAAGAGATACTAATAGGCATATAGTAGTACAGGCATACATGGCCCCTGAATGCTGTGGAGATCGTGGAGATGGTGGAGAGATACTAATACGTATATAGTAGTACAGGCATACATGGCCCTGAATGCTGTGGAGACCGTGGAGATGGTGGAGAGATACTAATAGATATATAGTAGAACAGGCATACATGGCCCTGAATTTTGTGGAGACTGTGGAGACAGTGAAGAGATACTAATAGCTATATAGTAGTACAGGCATACATGGCCCCGAATGTTGTGGAGATCGTGGAGACGGTGGAAAGATACTAATAGGTATATAGTAGTACAGGCATACATGGCCCTGAATTTTGTGGAGACAGTGGAGACAGTGAAAAGATACTAATAGGTATATAGTAGTACAGGCATACATGGCCCTGAATGCTGTGGAGACCGTGGAGATGGTGGAGAGATACTAATAGATATATAGTAGAACAGGCATACATGGCCCTGAATTTTGTGGAGACTGTGGAGACAGTGAAGAGATACTAATAGCTATATAGTAGTACAGGCATACATGGCCCCGAATGTTGTCGAGATCGTGGAGATGGTGGAAAGATACTAATAGGTATATAGTAGTACAGGCATACATGGCCCTGAATTTTGTGGAGACAGTGGAGACAGTGAAAAGATACTAATAGGTATATAGTAGTACAGGCATACATGGCCCCGAATGTTGTGGAGATCGTGGAGATGGTGGAGAGATAGTAATAGGTATATAGTAGTACAGGCATACATGGCCCTGACTTTTGTGGAGACCGTGGAGACAGTGAAGAGATACTTATAGGTATGTAGTATTATACCCATACATGGCCCCAAATGTTGTGGAGATCGTGGAGACAGTGAAGAGATACTAATAGGTATATAGTAGTACAGGCATACATGGCCCTGAATGTTGTGGAGACTGTGGAGGTGGTGGAGAGATACATGGGTATATAGTAGTACAGGCATACATGGCCCCGAATGTTGTGGAGACCGTGGAGACGGTGGAGAGATACATAGGCATATAGTAGTACAGGCACACATGGCCCTGAATTTTGTGGAGACGTTGGACACTGTGGAGAGATACTAATAGGTATATAGTAGTAGAGGCATACATGGCCCCGAATGTTGTGGAGACAGTGGAGATGGTGGAGAGATACTAATAGGTATATAGTAGTACAGGCATACATGGCCCTGACTTTTATGGAGACCGTGGAGACAGTGAAGAGATACTAATAGGTATATAGTAGTACAGGCATACATGCCCCCGAATGTTGTGGAGATCGTGGAGATGGTGTAGAGATACTAATAGGTATATAGTAGTACAGGCATACATGGCCCTGACTTTTGTGGAGACCGTGGAGACAGTGAAGAAATACTAATAGGCATATAGTAGTACAGGCATACATGGCCCCGAATATTGTGGAGATCGTGGAGATGGTGGAGAGATACTAATAGGTATATAGTAGTACAGGCATACATGGACCTGAATGTTGTGGAGACCGTGGAGAAGGTGGAGAGATACTAATAGGTATATAGTAGTACAGACATACATGGCCCTGACTTTTGTGGAGACCGTGGAGACAGTGAAGAGATACTAATAGGCATATAGTAGTACAGGCATACATGCCCCCGAATGTTGTGGAGATCGTGGAGATGGTGGAGAGATACTAATAGGTATATAGTAGTACAGGCATACATGGCCCTGACTTTTGTGGAGACCGTGGAGACAGTGAAGAGATACTAATAGGCATATAGTAGTACAGGCATACATGGCCCCGAATGTTGTGGAAATCGTGGAGACAGTGAAGAGATACTAATAGGTATATAGTAGTACAGGCATACATGGCACTGACTTTTGTGGGACCGTGGAGACAGTGAAGAGATACTAATAGGTATATAGAAGTACAGGCATACATGGCCCCGAATGTTGTGGAGATCGTGGAGATGGTGGAGAGATACTAATAGGTATATAGTAGTACAGGCATACATGGCCCTGAATTTTGTGGAGACTGTGGAGACAGTGAAGAGATACTAATAGGTATATAGTAGTACAGGCATACATGGCCCCGAATGTTGTGGAGATCGTGGAGATGGTTGAGAGATACTAATAGGTATATAGTAGTACAGGCATACATGGCCCCGAATGTTGTGGAGACCGTGGGGATTGTGGAGAGATACTAATAGGTATATTGTAGTACAGGCATACATGGCCCTGACTTTTGTGGAGACCGTGGAGACAGTGAAGAGATACTAATAGGCATATAGTAGTACAGGCATACATGGCCCCGAATGTTGTGGAGATCGTGGAGATGGTGGAGAGATACTAATAGGTATATAGTAGTACAGGCATACATGGCCCTGAACGTTGTGGAGACCGTGGAGATGGTGGAGAGATGCTAATAGGTATATAGTAGTACAGGCATACATGGCCCTGAATTTTGTGGAGACTGTGGAGACAGTGAAGAGATACTAATAGGTATATAGTAGTACAGGAAACATGCCCCCGAATGTTGTGGAGATCGTGGAGATGGTGGAGAGATACTAATAGATATATAGTAGTACAGGCATACATGGCCCCGAATGTTGTGGAGACCGTGGAGATGGTGGAGAGATACTAATAGGTATATAGTAGTACAGGCATACATGGCCCCGAATGTTGTGGCGATCGTGGATATGGTGGAGAGATACATAGGTATATGGTAGTACATGCATACATAGCCCCGAATGTTGTGGAGATCGTGGAGGTGGTGGAGAGATACATGGGTATATAGTAGTAAAGGCATACATGGCCCTGAATTTTGTGGAGACTGTGGAGACAGTGAAGAGATACTAATAGGTATATAGTAGTACAGGCAAACATGGCCCCGAATGTTGTGGAGATCGTGGAGATGGTTGAGAGATACTAATAGGTATATAGTAGTACAGGCATACATGGCCCCGAATGTTGTGGAGACCGTGGGGATGGTGGAGAGATACTAATAGGTATATTGTAGTACAGGCATACATGGCCCTGACTTTTGTGGAGACCGTGGAGACAGTGAAGAGATACTAATAGGCATATAGTAGTACAGGCATACATGGCCCCTGAATGTTGTGGAGATCGTGGAGATGGTGGAGAGATACTAATAGGTATATAGTAGTACAGGCATACATGGCCCTGAACGTTGTGGAGACCGTGGAGATGGTGGAGAGATGCTAATAGGTATATAGTAGTACAGGCATACATGGCCCTGAATTTTGTGGAGACTGTGGAGACAGTGAAGAGATACTAATAGGTATATAGTAGTACAGGAAACATGCCCCCGAATGTTGTGGAGATCGTGGAGATGGTGGAGAGATACTAATAGATATATAGTAGTACAGGCATACATGGCCCCGAATGTTGTGGAGACCGTGGAGATGGTGGAGAGATACTAATAGGTATATAGTAGTACAGGCATACATGGCCCCGAATGTTGTGGCGATCGTGGAGATGGTGGAGAGATACATAGGTATATGGTAGTACATGCATACATGGCCCCGAATGTTGTGGAGACTGTGGAGGTGGTGGAGAGATACATGGGTATATAGTAGTAAAGGCATACATGGCCCTGAATGTTGTGGAGACCGTGGAGACGGTGGAGAGATACTAATAGGTATATAGTAGTACAGGCATACATGGCCCTGAATTTTATGGAGACCTTGGAGACAGTGAAGACATACTAATAGGTATATAGTAGTACAGGCATACATGGCCCCGAATGTTGTGGAGACCGTGGGGATGGTGGAGAGATACTAATAGGTATATAGTAGTACAGGCATACATGGCCCTGACTTTTGTGGAGACCGTGGAGACAGTGAAGAGATACTAATAGGTATATAGTAGTACAGGCATACATGGCCACGAATGTTGTGGAGATCGTGGAGATGGTGCAGAGATACTAATAGGTATATAGTAGTACAGGCACACATGGCCCTGAATTTTGTGGAGACTGTGGAGACAGTGAAGAGATACTAATAGGTATATAGTAGTACAGGCATACATGGCCACGAATGTTGTGGAGATCGTGGAGATGGTGCAGAGATACTAATAGGTATATAGTAGTACAGGCACACATGGCCCTGAATTTTGTGGAGACTGTGGAGACAGTGAAGAGATACTAATAGGTATATAGTAGTACAGGCATACATGGCCCTGACTTTTGTGGAGACCGTGGAGACAGTGAAGAGATACTAATAGGCATATAGTAGTACAGGCATACATGGCCCCGAATGTTGTGGAGATCGTGGAGATGATGGAGAGATACTAATAGGTATATAGTAGTACAGGCATACATGGCCCTGAATGTTGTGGAGACCGTGGAGATGGTGGAGAGATGCTAATAGGTATATAGTAGTACAGGCATACATGGCCCTGAATTTTTAGGAGACTGTGGAGACAGTGAAGAGATACTAATAGGTATATAGTAGTACAGGCATACATGGCCAAGAATGTTGTAGAGATCGTGGAGATAGTGGAAATATACTAATAGGTATATAGTAGTACAGGCATACATGGCCCTGAATTTGTGGAGACCGTGGAGACAGTGAAGAGATACTAACAGGTATATAGTAGTACAGGCATACATGGCCCCGAATGTTGTGGAGATCGTGGAGATGGTGGAGAGATACTAATAGGTATATAGTAGTACAGGCATACATGGCCCTGACTTTTGTGAAGACCGTGGAGACAGTGAAGAGATACTAATAGGTATATAGTAGTATACGCATACATGGCCCCGAATGTTGTGGAGATCGTGGAGACAGTGAAGAGATACTAATAGGTATATAGTAGTGCAGGCATACATGGCCCCTGAATGTTGTGGAGACCGTGGAGATGGTGGAGAGATACTAATAGGTATATAGTAGTACAGGCATACATAGCCCTGAATTTTATGGAGACCTTGGAGACAGTGAAGACATACTAATAGGTATATAGTAGTACAGGCATACATGGCACTGACTTTTGTGGGACCGTGGAGACAGTGAAGAGATACTAATAGGTATATAGTAGTACAGGCATACATAGCCCCGAATGTTGTGGAGATCGTGGAGATGGTTGAGAGATACTAATAGGTATATAGTAGTACAGGCATACATGGCCCTGACTGTTGTGGAGACCGTGGAGACAGTGAAGAGATACTAATAGGTATATAGTAGTACAGGCATACATGGCCCCGAATGTTGTGGAGATCGTGGAGACAGTGAAGAGATACTAATAGGTATATAGTAGTACAGGCATACATGGCCCCGAATGTTGTGGAGACCGTGGAGATTGTGGAGAGATACTAATAGGCATATAGTAGTACAGGCATACATGGCCCTGAATGTTTTGGAGACCGTGGAGATGGTGGAGAGATACATAGGCATATAGTAGTACAGGCACACATGGCCCTGAATATTGTGGAGACGTTGGACACGGTGGAGAGATACTAATAGGTATATAGTAGTACAGGCATACATGGCCCTGACTTTTGTGGAGACCGTGGAGACAGTGAAGAGATACTAATAGGTATATAGTAGTATACGCATACATGGCCCCGAATGTTGTGGATATCGTGGAGACAGTGAAGAGATACTAATAGGTATATAGTAGTACAGGCATACATGGCCCCGAATGTTGTGGAGACCATGGAGATGGTGGAGAGATACTAATAGGTATATAGTAGTACAGGCATACATGGCCCTGAATTTTATGGAGACCTTGGAGACAGTGAAGAGATACTAATAGGTATATAGTAGTACAGGCATACATGGCACTGACTTTTGTGGGACCGTGGAGACAGTGAAGAGATACTAATAGGTATATAGTAGTACAGGCATACATGGCCCCGAATGTTGTGGAGATCGTGGAGATGGTGGAGAGATACTAATAGGTATATAGTAGTATACGCATACATGGCCCCGAATTTTGTGGAGATCGTGGAGACAGTGAAGAGATACTAATAGGTATATAGTAGTGCAGGCATACATGGCCCCGAATGTTGTGGAGACCGTGGAGATGGTGGAGAGATACTAATTGGTATATAGTAGTACAGGCATACATAGCCCTGAATTTTATGGAGACCTTGGAGACAGTGAAGACATACTAATAGGTATATAGTAGTACAGGCATACATGGCACTGACTTTTGTGGGACCGTGGAGACAGTGAAGAGATACTAATAGGTATATAGTAGTACAGGCATACATAGCCCCGAATGTTGTGGAGATCGTGGAGATGGTTGAGAGATACTAATAGGTATATAGTAGTACAGGCATACATGGCCCCGAATGTTGTGGAGACCGTGGGGATGGTGGAGAGATACTAATAGGTATATAGTAGTACAGGCATACATGGCCCTGACTGTTGTGGAGACCGTGGAGACAGTGAAGAGATACTAATAGGTATATAGTAGTACAGGCATACATGGCCCCGAATGTTGTGGAGATCGTGGAGACAGTGAAGAGATACTAATAGGTACATAGTAGTACAGGCATACATGGCCCCGAATGTTGTGGAGACCGTGGAGATTGTGGAGAGATACTAATAGGCATATAGTAGTACAGGCATACATGGCCCTGAATTTTATGGAGACCGTGGAGACAGTGAAGATATACTAATAGGTATATAGTAGTACAGGCATACATGCCTCCGAATGTTGTTGAGATCGTGGAGATGGTGGAGAGATACTAATAGGTATATAGTAGTACAGGCATACATGGCCCTCACTTTTGTGGAGACCGTGGAGACAGTGAAGAGATACTAATAGTTATATAGTAGTACAGGCATACATGGCCCCGAATGTTGTGGAGATCGTGGAGATGGTGGAGAGATACTAATAGGTATATAGTAGCACAGGCATACATGGCCCCAAATGTTGTGTATACCGTGGAGACAGTGGAGAGATACATGGGCATATAGTAGTACAGGCACACACGGCCTCGAATTTTGTGGAAACGGTGGAGACGGTGGAGAGATACATAAATATATGGTAGTACATGCATACATGGCCCCGAATGTTGTGGAGACGGTGGAGATGGTGGAGAGATACATGGGTATATAGTAGTACAGGCATACAAGGCCCCGAATGTTGTTAAGACCGTGGAGATGAAGGAGAGATACTAATAGGTATATAGTAGTACAGGCATTCATGGCCCCGAATGATGTGGAGACAGTGGAGACAGTGAAGAGATTCTAATAAGTATATAGTAGTACAGGCATACATGGCCCCGAATGTTGTGGAGACAGTAAAGACAGTGAAGAGATTCTAATAGGTATATAGAAGTACAGGCATACATGGCCCCGAATGTTGTGGAGACCGTGGAGATGGTGGAGAGATACATAGGCATATAGTAGTACAGGCACACATGGCCTCGAATCTTGTGGAAACAGTGGAGACGGTGGAGAGATACATAGGTATATGGTAGTACATGCATACATGGCCCCTGAATGTTGTGGAGACCGTGGAGACGGTGGAGAGAAACATAGGCATACAGTAGTACAGGCACACATGGCTCTGAATTTTGTGGAGACGTTGGACACGGTGGAGAGATACTAATAGGTATATAGTAGTACAGGCATACATGGCCCCAATGTTGTGGAGACCGTGGAGATGGTGGAGAGATACTAATAGGTAGATAGTAGTACAGGCATACATGGCCCTGACTATTGTGGAGACCGTGGAGACAGTGAAGAGATACTAATAGGCATATAGTAGTACAGGCATACATGGCCCTGAATTCTGTGAAGACCGTGGAGACAGTGAAGAGATACTAATAGGTATATAGTAATACAGGCATACATGCCCCCGAATGTTGTGGAGATCGTGGAGATGGTGGACAGATACTAATAGGTATATAGTAGTACAGGCATACACGGCCCTGACTTTTGTGGAGACCGTGGAGACAGTGAAGAGATACTAATAGGCATATAGTAGTACAGGCATACATGGCCCCGAATGCTGTGGAGATCGTGGAGATGGTGGAGAGATACTAATACGTATATAGTAGTACAGGCATACATGGCCCTGAATGCTGTGGAGACCGTGGAGATGGTGGAGAGATACTAATAGATATATAGTAGAACAGGCATACATGGCCCTGAATTTTGTGGAGACTGTGGAGACAGTGAAGAGATACTAATAGCTATATAGTAGTACAGGCATACATGGCCCCGAATGTTGTGGAGATCGTGGAGACGGTGGAAAGATACTAATAGGTATATAGTAGTACAGGCATACATGGCCCTGAATTTTGTGGAGACAGTGGAGACAGTGAAAAGATACTAATAGGTATATAGTAGTACAGGCATACATGGCCCTGAATGCTGTGGAGACCGTGGAGATGGTGGAGAGATACTAATAGATATATAGTAGAACAGGCATACATGGCCCTGAATTTTGTGGAGACTGTGGAGACAGTGAAGAGATACTAATAGCTATATAGTAGTACAGGCATACATGGCCCCGAATGTTGTGGAGATCGTGGAGATGGTTGAGAGATACTAATAGGTATATAGTAGTACAGGCATACATGGCCCTGACTTTTGTGGAGACCGTGGAGACAGTGAAGAGATACTAATAGGTATATAGTAGTACAGGCATACATGGCCCCGAATGTTGTGGAGACCGTGGGGATGGTGGAGAGATACTAATAGGTATATAGTAGTACAGGCATACATGGCCCTGAATTTTGTGGAGACAGTGGAGACAGTGAAAAGATACTAATAGGTATATAGTAGTACAGGAATACATGGCCCCGAATGTTGTGGAGATCGTGGAGATGGTGGAGAGATAGTAATAGGTATATAGTAGTACAGGCATACATGGCCCTGACTTTTGTGGAGACCGTGGAGACAGTGAAGAGATACTTATAGGTATGTAGTATTATACCCATACATGGCCCCAAATGTTGTGGAGATCGTGGAGACAGTGAAGAGATACTAATAGGTATATAGTAGTACAGGCATACATGGCCCCGAATGTTGTGGAGACTGTGGAGGTGGTGGAGAGATACATGGGTATATAGTAGTAAAGGCATACATGGCCCCGAATGTTGTGGAGACCGTGGAGACGGTGGAGAGATACATAGGAATATAGTAGTACAGGCACACATGGCCCTGAATTTTGTGGAGACGTTGGACACTGTGGAGAGATACTAATAGGTATATAGTAGTAGAGGCATACATGGCCCCGAATGTTGTGGAGACAGTGGAGATGGTGGAGAGATACTAATAGGTATATAGTAGTACAGGCATACATGGCCCTGACTTTTATGGAGACCGTGGAGACAGTGAAGAGATACTAATAGGTATATAGTAGTACAGGCATACATGCCCCCGAATGTTGTGGAGATCGTGGAGATGGTGTAGAGATACTAATAGGTATATAGTAGTACAGGCATACATGGCCCTGACTTTTGTGGAGACCGTGGAGACAGTGAAGAAATACTAATAGGCATATAGTAGTACAGGCATACATGGCCCCGAATATTGTGGAGATCGTGGAGATGGTGGAGAGATACTAATAGGTATATAGTAGTACAGGCATACATGGACCTGAATGTTGTGGAGACCGTGGAGAAGGTGGAGAGATACTAATAGGTATATAGTAGTACAGACATACATGGCCCTGTATTTTGTGGAAACTGTGGAGACAGTGAAGAGATACTAATAGGTATATAGTAGTACAGGAAACATGCCCCCGAATGTTGTGGAGATCGTGGAGATGGTGGAGAGATACTAATAGGTATATAGTAGTACAGGCATACATGGCCCTGACTTTTGTGGAGACCGTGGAGACAGTGAAGAGATACTAATAGGCATATAGTAGTACAGGCATACATGGCCCCGAATGTTGTGGAAATCGTGGAGACAGTGAAGAGATACTAATAGGTATATAGTAGTACAGGCATACATGGCACTGACTTTTGTGGGACCGTGGAGACAGTGAAGAGATACTAATAGGTATATAGTAGTACAGGCATACATGGCCCCGAATGTTGTGGAGATCGTGGAGATGGTGGAGAGATACTAATAGGTATATAGTAGTACAGGCATACATGGCCCTGAATTTTGTGGAGACTGTGGAGACAGTGAAGAGATACTAATAGGTATATAGTAGTACAGGCATACATGGCCCCGAATGTTGTGGAGACCGTGGAGATGGTGGAGAGATACTAATAGGTATATAGTAGTACAGGCATACATGGCCCCGAATGTTGTGGCGATCGTGGATATGGTGGAGAGATACATAGGTATATGGTAGTACATACATACATGTCCCCGAATGTTGTGGAGACTGTGGAGGTGGTGGAGAGATACATGGGTATATAGTAGTAAAGGCATACATGGCCCGGAATGTTGTGGAGACCGTGGAGACGGTGGAGAGATACTAATTGGTATATAGTAGTAGAGGCATACATGGCCCCGAATGTTGTGGAGACAGTGGAGATGGTGGAGAGATACTAATAGGTATATAGTAGTACAGGCATACATTGCCCTGAATTTTATGGAGACCGTGGAGACAGTGAAGAGATACTAATAGGTATATAGTAGTACAGGCATACATGCCCCCGAATGTTGTGGAGATCGTGGAGATGGTGGAGAGATACTAATAGGTATATAGTAGTACAGGCATACATGGCCCTGAATTTTGTGGAGACTGTGGAGACAGTGAAGAGATACTAATACGTATATAGTAGTACAGGCATACATAGCCCCGAATGTTGTGGAGATCGTGGAGATGGTGCAGAGATACTAATAGGTATATAGTAGTACAGGCACACATGGCCCTGAATTTTGTGGAGACTGTGGAGACAGTGAAGAGATACTAATAGGTATATAGTAGTACAGGCATACATGGCCCCGAATGTTGTGGAGATCGTGGAGATGGTTGAGAGATACTAATAGGTATATAGTAGTACAGGCATACATGGCCCCGAATGTTGTGGAGACCGTGGGGATTGTGGAGAGATACTAATAGGTATATTGTAGTACAGGCATACATGGCCCTGACTTTTGTGGAGACCGTGGAGACAGTGAAGAGATACTAATAGGCATATAGTAGTACAGGCATA
The DNA here is from genome assembly GCA_014526335.1 of Chrysaora quinquecirrha. Classification (NCBI taxonomy): domain Eukaryota; kingdom Metazoa; phylum Cnidaria; class Scyphozoa; order Semaeostomeae; family Pelagiidae; genus Chrysaora; species Chrysaora quinquecirrha. Next base: position 907,370 of record JACTAT010000032.1, read on the forward strand.
CATGGCCCCGAATGTTGTGGAGATAGTGGAGATGGTGGAGAGATACTAATAGGTATATAGTAGTACAGGCATACATGGCCCTGAACGTTGTGGAGACCGTGGAGATGGTGGAGAGATGCTAATAGGTATATAGTAGTACAGGCATACATGGCCCTGAATTTTGTGGAGACTGTGGAGACAGTGAAGAGATACTAATAGGTATATTGTAGTACAGGAAACATGCCCCCGAATGTTGTGGAGATCGTGGAGATGGTGGAGAGATACTAATAGATATATAGTAGTACAGGCATACATGGCCCCGAATGTTGTGGAGACCGTGGAGATGGTGGAGAGATACTAATAGGTATATAGTAGTACAGGCATACATGGCCCCGAATGTTGTGGCGATCGTGGATATGGTGGAGAGATACATAGGTATATGGTAGTACATGCATACATAGCCCCGAATGTTGTGGAGATCGTGGAGGTGGTGGAGAGATACATGGGTATATAGTAGTAAAGGCATACATGGCCCTGAATTTTGTGGAGACTGTGGAGACAGTGAAGAGATACTAATAGGTATATAGTAGTACAGGCATACATGGCCCCGAATGTTGTGGAGATCGTGGAGATGGTTGAGAGATACTAATAGGTATATAGTAGTACAGGCATACATGGCCCCGAATGTTGTGGAGACCGTGGGGATGGTGGAGAGATACTAATAGGTATATTGTAGTACAGGCATACATGGCCCTGACTTTTGTGGAGACCGTGGAGACAGTGAAGAGATACTAATAGGCATATAGTAGTACAGGCATACATGGCCCCGAATGTTGTGGAGATCGTGGAGATGGTGGAGAGATACTAATAGGTATATAGTAGTACAGGCATACATGGCCCTGAACGTTGTGGAGACCGTGGAGATGGTGGAGAGATGCTAATAGGTATATAGTAGTACAGGCATACATGGCCCTGAATTTTGTGGAGACTGTGGAGACAGTGAAGAGATACTAATAGGTATATAGTAGTACAGGAAACATGCCCCCGAATGTTGTGGAGATCGTGGAGATGGTGGAGAGATACTAATAGATATATAGTAGTACAGGCATACATGGCCCCGAATGTTGTGGAGACCGTGGAGATGGTGGAGAGATACTAATAGGTACATAGTAGTACAGGCATACATGGCCCCGAATGTTGTGGCGATCGTGGATATGGTGGAGAGATACATAGGTATATGGTAGTACATGCATACATGGCCCCGAATGTTGTGGAGACTGTGGAGGTGGTGGAGAGATACATGGGTATATAGTAGTAAAGGCATACATGGCCCTGAATGTTGTGGAGACCGTGGAGACGGTGGAGAGATACTAATAGGTATATAGTAGTACAGGCATACATGGCCCTGAATTTTATGGAGACCTTGGAGACAATGAAGACATACTAATAGGTATATAGTAGTACAGGCATACATGGCCCCGAATGTTGTGGAGACCGTGGGGATGGTGGAGAGATACTAATAGGTATATAGTAGTACAGGCATACATGGCCCTGACTTTTGTGGAGACCGTGGAGACAGTGAAGAGATACTAATAGGTATATAGTAGTACAGGCATACATGGCCCCGAATGTTGTGGAGATCGTGGAGATGGTGCAGAGATACTAATAGGTATATAGTAGTACAGGCACACATGGCCCTGAATTTTGTGGAGACTGTGGAGACAGTGAAGAGATACTAATAGGTATATAGTAGTACAGGCATACATGGCCACGAATGTTGTGGAGATCGTGGAGATGGTGCAGAGATACTAATAGGTATATAGTAGTACAGGCACACATGGCCCTGAATTTTGTGGAGACTGTGGAGACAGTGAAGAAATACTAATAGGTATATAGTAGTACAGGCATACATGGCCCTGACTTTTGTGGAGACCGTGGAGACAGTGAAGAGATACTAATAGGCATATAGTAGTACAGGCATACATGGCCCCGAATGTTGTGGAGATCGTGGAGATGATGGAGAGATACTAATAGGTATATAGTAGTACAGGCATACATGGCCCTGAACGTTGTGGAGACCGTGGAGATGGTGGAGAGATGCTAATAGGTATATAGTAGTACAGGCATACATGGCCCTGAATTTTGTGGAGACTGTGGAGACAGTGAAGAGATACTAATAGGTATATAGTAGTACAGGCATACATGGCCAAGAATGTTGTAGAGAACGTGGAGATAGGGAAATATACTAATAGGTATATAGTAGTACAGGCATACATGGCCCTGAATTTGTGGAGACCGTGGAGACAGTGAAGAGATACTAACAGGTATATAGTAGTACAGGCATACATGGCCCCGAATGTTGTGGAGATCGTGGAGATGGTGGAGAGATACTAATAGGTATATAGTAGTACAGGCATACATGGCCCTGACTTTTGTGAAGACCGTGGAGACAGTGAAGAGATACTAATAGGTATATAGTAGTATACGCATACATGGCCCCGAATGTTGTGGAGATCGTGGAGACAGTGAAGAGATACTAATAGGTATATAGTAGTGCAGGCATACATGGCCCCGAATGTTGTGGAGACCGTGGAGATGGTGGAGAGATACTAATAGGTATATAGTAGTACAGGCATACATAGCCCTGAATTTTATGGAGACCTTGGAGACAGTGAAGACATACTAATAGGTATATAGTAGTACAGGCATACATGGCACTGACTTTTGTGGGACCGTGGAGACAGTGAAGAGATACTAATAGGTATATAGTAGTACAGGCATACATAGCCCCGAATGTTGTGGAGATCGTGGAGATGGTTGAGAGATACTAATAGGTATATAGTAGTACAGGCATACATGGCCCTGACTGTTGTGGAGACCGTGGAGACAGTGAAGAGATACTAATAGGTATATAGTAGTACAGGCATACATGGCCCCGAATGTTGTGGAGATCGTGGAGACAGTGAAGAGATACTAATAGGTATATAGTAGTACAGGCATACATGGCCCCGAATGTTGTGGAGACCGTGGAGATTGTGGAGAGATACTAATAGGCATATAGTAGTACAGGCATACATGGCCCTGAATGTTTTGGAGACCGTGGAGATGGTGGAGAGATACATAGGCATATAGTAGTACAGGCACACATGGCCCTGAATTTTGTGGAGACGTTGGACACGGTGGAGAGATACTAATAGGTATATAGTAGTACAGGCATACATGGCCCTGACTTTTGTGGAGACCGTGGAGACAGTGAAGAGATACTAATAGGTATATAGTAGTATACGCATACATGGCCCCGAATGTTGTGGATATCGTGGAGACAGTGAAGAGATACTAATAGGTATATAGTAGTACAGGCATACATGGCCCCGAATGTTGTGGAGACCATGGAGATGGTGGAGAGATACTAATAGGTATATAGTAGTACAGGCATACATGGCCCTGAATTTTATGGAGACCTTGGAGACAGTGAAGACATACTAATAGGTATATAGTAGTACAGGCATACATGGCACTGACTTTTGTGGGACCGTGGAGACAGTGAAGAGATACTAATAGGTATATAGTAGTACAGGCATACATGGCCCCGAATGTTGTGGAGATCGTGGAGATGGTGGAGAGATACTAATAGGTATATAGTAGTATACGCATACATGGCCCCGAATTTTGTGGAGATCGTGGAGACAGTGAAGAGATACTAATAGGTATATAGTAGTGCAGGCATACATGGCCCTGAATGTTGTGGAGACCGTGGAGATGGTGGAGAGATACTAATAGGTATATAGTAGTACAGGCATACATAGCCCTGAATTTTATGGAGACCTTGGAGACAGTGAAGACATACTAATAGGTATATAGTAGTACAGGCATACATGGCACTGACTTTTGTGGGACCGTGGAGACAGTGAAGAGATACTAATAGGTATATAGTAGTACAGGCATACATAGCCCCGAATGTTGTGGAGATCGTGGAGATGGTTGAGAGATACTAATAGGTATATAGTAGTACAGGCATACATGGCCCCGAATGTTGTGGAGACCGTGGGGATGGTGGAGAGATACTAATAGGTATATAGTAGTACAGGCATACATGGCCCTGACTGTTGTGGAGACCGTGGAGACAGTGAAGAGATACTAATAGGTATATAGTAGTACAGGCATACATGGCCCCGAATGTTGTGGAGATCGTGGAGACAGTGAAGAGATACTAATAGGTACATAGTAGTACAGGCATACATGGCCCTGAATTTTATGGAGACCGTGGAGACAGTGAAGATATACTAATAGGTATATAGTAGTACAGGCATACATGCCTCCGAATGTTGTTGAGATCGTGGAGATGGTGGAGAGATACTAATAGGTATATAGTAGTACAGGCATACATGGCCCTCACTTTTGTGGAGACCGTGGAGACAGTGAAGAGATACTAATAGTTATATAGTAGTACAGGCATACATGGCCCCGAATGTTGTGGAGATCGTGGAGATGGTGGAGAGATACTAATAGGTATATAGTAGTACAGGCATACATGGTCCCGAATGTTGTGAAGACCGTGGAGATGGTGGAGAGATACTAATAGGTATATAGTAGTACAGGCATACATGATGGCCCTGAATTTTGTGGAGACTGTGGAGACATTGAAGAGATACTAATAGGTACATAGTAGTACAGGCATACATGGCCCCGAATGTTGTGGAGATGGTGGAGATGGTGGAGAGATACATAGGCATACAGTAGTACAGGCACACATGGCCTCAAATTTTGTGGAGACGTTGGACACGGTGGAGAGATACTAATAGGTATATAGTAGTACAGGCATACATGGCCCCTAATGTTGTGGAGACCGTGGAGATGGTGGAGAGATACATAGGCATATAGTAGTACAGGCACACATGGCCCTGAATTTTGTGGAGACGTTGGACACGGTGGAGAGATACTAATAGGTATATAGTAGTACAGGCATACATGGCCCTGACTTTTGTGGAGACCGTGGAGACAGTGAAGAGATACTAATAGGTATATAGTAGTATACGCATACATGGCCCAGAATGTTGTGGATATCGTGGAGACAGTGAAGAGATACTAATAGGTATATAGTAGTACAGGTATACATGGCCCCGAATGTTGTGGAGACCATGGAGATGGTGGAGAGATACTAATAGGTATATAGTAGTACAGGCATACATGGCCCTGAATTTTATGGAGACCTTGGAGACAGTGAAGACATACTAATAGGTATATAGTAGTACAGGCATACATGGCACTGACTTTTGTGGGACCGTGGAGACAGTGAAGAGATACTAATAGGTATATAGTAGTACAGGCATACATGGCCCCGAATGTTGTGGAGATCGTGGAGATGGTTGAGAGATACTAATAGGTATATAGTAGTACAGGCATACATGGCCCTGACTTTTGTGGAGACCGTGGAGACAGTGAAGAGATACTAATAGGTATATAGTAGTACAGGCATACATGGCCCCGAATGTTGTGGAGACCGTGGGGATGGTGGAGAGATACTAATAGGTATATAGTAGTACAGGCATACATGGCCCTGGCTTTTGTGGAGACCGTGGAGACAGTGAAGAGATACTAATAGGTATATAGTAGTACAGGCATACATGGCCCCGAATGTTGTGGAGATCGTGGAGACAGTGAAAAGATACTAATAGGTATATAGAAGTACAGGCATACATGGCCCCGAATGTTGTGCAGATCGTGGAGATGGTGGAGAGATACATAGGCATATAGTAGTACAGTCACACATGGCCTCGAATTTTGTGGAGACGTTGGACACGGTGGAGAGATACTAATAGGTATATAGTAGTACAGGCATACATGGCCCCGAATGTTGTGGAAACCGTGGAGATGGTGGAGAGATACATAGGCATATAGTAGTACAGGCACACATGGCCCTGAATTTTGTTGAGACGTTGGACACGGTGGAGAGATACTAATAGGTATATAGTAGTACAGGCATACATGGCCCTGACTTTTGTGGAGACCTTGGAGACATTGAAGAGATACTAATAGGTATATATTAGTACAGGCATACATGCCCCCGAATGTTGTGGAGATCGTGGAGATGGCTGAGAGATACTAATAGGTATATAGTAGTACAGGCATACATGCCCCCGAATGTTGTGGAGATCGTGGAGAGATACATAGGCATATAGTAGTACAGGCACACATGGCCCCAAATTCTGTGGAGACTGTTGATATGGTGGAGAAGTATTGATATATGCGATCAATATTTTTGCCGATAATTTCGGGCTGTACGATTGTTTATCTGGCACATTATCTTTTGAAATTCGGCATGGTTTCAGGCAGATTGTCTGCCGAAATGTTGCTACAAGACAAACCCAAAATTGATCAATTACTTTTCGGAAGAAATAGAAGTTCCTTTGATAAATTAAGATAAATTGCTAGATGCAAAAAGTGAAAGTCAGAATTTTGAACTACATGAACTCTAAATTTCCTGAAAACCCCAGTGCCCTTGTTTGCCTATATGCCGTTGCTTTTTTAAGTTGTGGAACAAGAGCCATCAAATTTCCAACATAACAAAGATATGCTAAAGCTGTGCATTAGACATGAAGGTCATGCTGAGCTGAGAAGCATATTTTCTACGTGTTTCAAAAGTGTATAGCGTTTGGCAAGCCGCAGTAGAATATCTCAGAGAAGCAAATATGGCCCGATGAAGTCTTAGCATGCAAATTTTCTTTTAATGTCGATCTCATTCTGAAGCGTATATTTGGCACTTAGTGATCACTGTTGATTTATGCTATTCGAAAATTGCGCGAGAATATACGGTGTAATCATAAAATGATTAAAACTCGGCAAACTTCAACGAAATGCCCTTTCTTAACGAGCTAGCAAACGTCGATTGGCAGCAGATTCTAACTTGCAGCCACGGCATTAATGTCGTAGTGCAAAATTGGGCAAACATGCTGTCTGTACTAAGTGAGAAACATGCACCTCTTAGAGAACGTAGGGTATCTGATAAATTTACACCTTAGTTAACCGCAGACATAAAAAATATGTTCAGAACATGTGACAGGCTGAAAGCAGCAGCCATTAAATCTAAATCCCATCTGTTGATGGAGGCATATAAAAATATTCGGAACAAGCCAATGCTCTGAATACAGATCTTAAGAAAAGATATTGTACTGACAAGATTCATTCTCATCAAGGAAATATCAAAGAGACCTGGGCCCCTATAAATCAGCTAATCAATAAACGGTCTAAGACAACTAATATTGCTTCGTTGAAGGTCGTAGATATGACGATCACTAAGCCCGATTTATCAGCAGACTCGATGACTAAGTATTTTTGCAGTGTAGGGGAACAACTTAGCAACAAAACAATTCTTACAAAAATCAATTCGTTTATAAGTGTTGGGAAACCTCGCGCTACCCGCGCACCTCACGAGCTATGATGATGATTATCTCATATTGCTCTGTATTAGTCACTACTATTGTAAGTTTATTATTTTATGTTGAAAACTAAAAAAAGCAGGTTACAGAAACTTATTCTTAATTCACGCTAGCGAATCTATAATCACTACTGTGGTGGATAATCATTACTTGTGGTGGTTTACTATGCTTGCGGTGGTGGCAGTTTTGGCGTACTGTGGTGGATAATCACTACTTGTGGTGGTTTACTATGCTTGCTGTGGTGGCAGTTTTGGCTTACTGTGGTGGATAATCACTACTTGTGGTGGTTTACTATGCTTGCGGTGGTGGCAGTTTTGGCCTACTGTGGTGGATAATCACTACTGTGGTGGTTTACTATGCTTGCGGTGGTGGCAGTTTTGGCGTACTGTGGTGGATAATTCCTAAATTAAATAATAACTTTATGTTTGCAATTTAATTACAATTTTATCACATATCCGAACTGATGAGATTACATGAGAAACGCGCACGCGCCTGGCAGGCCATTCTTGAACATGTGTGACTGTCTCAATAAAAGACAAGTCATGCTCAAGCATACTCCGTATACGTTGAAACAACCGTATCTGAGCAATGAACCAGTATCTTTCCCATGAAATGGTCAAAGAACTGATACTGCAAGGGAGGGTAGAACGAAGTCTAGTCGGGTGGGCATGTAATCTCATCAGTTCGGATATGTGATAAAATTGTAATTAAATTAAAGTTATTATTTAATTTAGGAATTTTATCACATATCCTTCCTGATGAGATCACATGAGACTTCAAAGCATTGAGACAGGAACACATCAGAAATTAACAGAGTGCCCTGAAAATGCAACAATGTGTCCAATCAGCACACAATAAATAGTTGTAATGTAACTATTTCAAAATCACAGTTGTACTGTGAGTATTACACTGTAAAACATGGCTACATCAAAGATAAGGTCTATGAATGTGCAATTCATAAACACGGTGTCGTCGGTGTGCATGTAATAATGCAGAAAAAGTATTTTAATGATAAAATAAAATACTTATGTTTCCTGTAAAAACAGAAGCTGATGTTAGGAGATCTTCAATGTCCCAACAGATTGTGATAGAACAGGCCTCAGCCTTCTTACTGCGGTCGAAAAATCCGCGACTTTGAGTTGCAACTGAACAAAAGCACTACCGGCATATAGGGAAAAATTTATGCAATTTATGCAATAAAGGTTGCATGCCTCTAGCATTGGACGGATTCTGTAAACGTCAAGTGTACCCAGATGAATGATAGCCAGACAGACTCTCTTCCGTGTTGTTGTTAGTCTTACAATAGAAAATTGACTAACATCAATGTGCAGCAACTAAAGCAAGGATAGCATCCTAAAAAGCATACGTTGTCTTGCGCAAGCTCCAATGTTGTAAAACATTAAGGACTGCAGGACATTGGAACAGGAGAATAATCTCCGAGCTGCATCTAACTAAGACGCAGGTAAAAGGCTAAATAAATTATATAGAGCCTCATGCTAATATACTAGCTACTTGCTGTTCTCAAAACAACAAAGTGATAAACAGGAATACCTTGATGAAAGGCAGTCATATTGGCAACAAGATTGCCACTCTCCTCTGCAGATTCTTCATTGCTATTTGTGATCTTATTCTCCAAAAGCACAGGTTTAACCACAAAGGTTGAGTCTGGAACTCCTTTAAAAACTCAAGGAAATAGTTTTGATTACACAAACAATACAATTAGATTTTCGAAATAGGATGAGCATTCTTGTTGTTGAAAACAGCAGAACTGCTTTCAGCTCTTAACTCTTCTTGTAGCTTAAAACTTCCTTTCCTTTCTAAAGGCATGGTAATACCAGGAAAGTACGGAAGAAAAGATTTATTTCATTGTGTCAAACTCCTACAACGTCATGTAAATTACTACTGAGTAGAGTAAAAAAGATGGAAAGCTAGCTAAATAGCTAGGTTTCCTGAACATCTGAAATATCAGCAAGCAATGCATATTGCTTAAAAGCTAGCTACAATCTAATGAATACAAAATCAATAATATTTGTGAAGTCTTAATGATACTTTTTTCATTAAGAGTATGTTGACAGAGCTTATGTTAGCTACTCTACTTGATCATCAAATTCACACTCCGAAGGTATGGTATTCCAGTGTATTCCTTCTTCGTCTTGGAATAGCAGCAGTAGAAGAAAGCCAAATGTTTAGGCCTGAGCACGTTTCACAAAATGTGCACCAGTTATGATATGATGAAACAACATATTCCATTTGAATAATCTGCCATCAAACCTAATATACTAGGTGAAATTAAAATTTGCAAAAAACAAATCATATTCTATGTTTAATCCAAACATCTTCAAATTTTGATAATGATTCATGCAATAGCTGAGCTATAAAGTGCTCTAGAATCATTAAAACGAGCACATCTGAAATGATGTTCCTTCTGACTTTCAATTTCAATATGAAAACGAACAATATGCCATTTCGAGTTTCAGTTGATTAATTGAAACCATGAGCTAATGGAGAACCAAGAGCTCTAAAGTGTCCCATATAAGGGAGCACCTCAACAGAGTTTGAAACATCATGAAAACTGTTTCTTTCTTGCAAATAAGTTGTATGTACCCATACTACAAAAACACTGCAAGAAATAATCATCCATATAATACTCGACTGAAAAATGCTCTGCTTTAAAAAAGGAAGAACTGCAGACTTTAATAAGATAGAGCATTTGCTAATGTGACTTTCCAGACAAGCTCACAAGCAAGCATATAAATCTATATATTTTCCCATACAAGAGAAAAAATAGTTTTAACACAATCCCAGTGAATGTGCACAGAGCCTAATGCATAAGATGCATGGCTTCTGAAGTCTATTGAACAACTGTTCAATGTAAATATCAAACTTAACCAATCTAAGATTTGAATATCAGGAATCATTGGAATCATAAACATGGGTCTTTCTATTAGATTTTGTCAGTTATAGTTGTTATTTGTGATATCACAATGCTATCTCATATCAACATTATGACAGAGATGATCAACTCTGATTCCACGATCCTCAATACAGGATCAATTGTTCTTCATTGCATTTGCTTGAAGAAAGTATAAGCTTTCTCAAAAGATATTGAAAAAGCAAACCTGTGTCTAGTTTCTCATTCTGTTGCGAAGAGAGAAACCATGCTCACATTACTTTAAACAAGGAATATGCATGCATGTTGCATATCCAAATTCTTCTCTTCTCAGATTGTATATAGCAGAATTCTGCAAAAGTAATTTGTCTATTGAAGACTTGAAAGACAATGAATATTGTTGTATTTCTTTCTTGCAGAGGACTAACAAATGGCGCTACATTGACACGCAATTAATTTAAGCCGTGAGCGCAAAACATGATTCCATGTTGTCCTTGCTAGGCTGTAAGGTTTCCATATGCTGGCTTTTTTAGCTCGAAATGGCCAACATGCATAAGTTTCTTTTATTGAAACTCCGAAATATTGATATCATTGACATTAGGCCAACTGAACTTGTCAGCCGCTTCTTTTGTAATCAAAATTGACTTCTGATTGGAAAGGATTTCCAGAAAAATCTTTCTTCTTGATATATGTCCACTTGATACTCTATCCAATTGTTCCTTAATTTCCAGGACTATGGCAGGGTATGTTCTAACTTTTACAACAAAGCCCATGCCATTCACAAAACCTCATGTCGAAACAACAAACAGAGGTTGTCTGAGAGAGAAAATTCAATAAACTCTCTAAAAATCCATTAAGCCCTTAGGGCTTATGAGGCACTTTGGCCTGATGAAACTTTCTTCATTCATTATTAGGCTATTCATCATCAAATAACATGATGAGAAAACAGGAGACATCTGCCATGCAGGTCCTGAAGAAAGGTGATTCTTACCTTTACAAGACATTTCTTGTTTTGTCTAAGGCCATCCATCATCATGTATAATGATGTGGGAAAAACAAGGCATAACCTGCTACACAGGTACCATAAAATAATTCATACTGGCAGCCTGAATGAGACATCTTCTCTCTGGCTTGTAAACAATGCATCATGTGCAGCAGAAACCTGATTGTAATGCAGGTTCCGAAATAGCATACAAGCTTTCTCTACAAGAAAGCAGGTTTTCTATACCTTGGAAAGCTTTCATTGGCTCCCATGTTGCATCGTCTTCAGAGGACATCTGACTCGCAGACTCCAAGGAAAGGCGATATTCAATTTGTCTATAACAAATTATCGCTGGATCTTAAAGCATTTCTCATCTCCAGATGAAACGTGACTAGCAGGTTGCATCAAATACGATATTCACTTTCTCCATAGGAAAGCTATCGTTGGCTCCAAGCCAATCCAGTGGACACGTGACTGAATCACTGGTCCAAACAGAGTAATACTAACTTTCGCAATAAGAAAGCTAGAATTGGCCATTTCGGCTACTCTGTAGGCCAACTACCTTCATCCACAACTAAGAAGTTGGGAGAGTGATGAACACTATGAAGTGTCATCAGTAGTTGCCTCTTGATCGCTGCCATCATCCACAACATGGCGTTGGGAAGAGGATGAACACCGCAAAATATTAGTGTCATCCGTAGCGATATCTTTGTCTTTATCATCACCAAAGTTGATACAGCTTCGACTTCAACAATTGTCTGAAAAAACAAATTGGAAAAGAAAAAAGCAACTATGTTTCTCTCCACGTGAAGCTATCCTAGGCCCTTTTTTGGGCCAGGAAACATAAACCAACAGAAAATGAACTGCAGAAAACAAACAAAAACGATACTTGCTATTTAAAAGCAATAAACAACTTATCTTTCAGCTTTGGAATAAAAATCCATAAATTTGCAAACGATGCAAAAGATATTCATAGATTAAAATTCCCTTGACTTGAAGGCCCGCCATCATGACCTACTTGTACAAGACGCAAGCACATAATGGCCTGCCAGGCGCGTGCGCGTTTCTCATGTGATCTCATCAGGAAGGATATGTGATAAAATCGCTACTGTGGTGGTTTAATATGCTTGTGGTGGTGGCAGTTTTGGCGTACTGTGATGGATAATCACTACTTGTGGTGGTTTATTATGCTTGCGGTGGTGGCAGTTTTGGCGTACTGTGGTGAACAATCACTACTGTGGTGGTTTATTATGCTTGCGGTGGTGGCAGTTTTGGCGTACTGTGGTGGAAAATCACTACTGTGGTGGGTTATTATGCTTGCGGTGGTGGGTACCGTTTTGTTAAATGACTATAATTGTTGGATCGGATGAATTGTGGTTAAAGAAATTAGATTCAATTGTTCGCTATTTTCGTCTACAACCTCGATCATTGAGTGATGGATAGCCCGCCCATGATGCAAGCATGATTTGCCTCGTGCCTCTCAATGTAGTATGTGTATCTCAGGTAGCGTGATAATGATATTTTTTGATGGCAGAATATTAAGAAAATGTCTTGGA
>JACTAT010000032.1:925071-971227 GCA_014526335.1 Chrysaora quinquecirrha
CATTGATATTCCCGTTCTATAATTATGGCTTTATAGAGATATTTTGCACTTTAGTGACATAGGTACTATGTACCCTTTATACCATAATGGACATGATATTGATCGTTAGTCACAACTGGTAGATTAACTAGATTTTTTATAATTAGCTTTATTGTTATGTTAAATATTATGTTAAACGAAACAGTTTGAAAATGAAAAATACATACAAGTAACGCAACGTTTAAAAACTTCTAAAGTGTTTCATTGTCATGGCACGGTTCATGACTTCACATAATTCCCTCTGTGAATTCAAAGGCTTTCGCCAAACCAATAAGAGTCTACGATTTCAGATACCCTGCTTATCTTGCTGCGTCTCAGGAATAGCAGAGGCCTCCTCGTAAATCCTATCCAACTGAGATTCAGTAATGGATTCTGCAGTCTTTTTCTCAGTTGCTATCTTGCAAGCTTTCTTGTGAAGACTCAGCCCACTCATGTAACTGTATGCTTTTCCACAGTGACAGGTGTAGATTTTTCGCTCATGAGCGGTCTTCATATGAACGACCAGCCCCCTTCTATCGGCGTATCTTTTCCCGCAAGGAACATGACAGCATATATACATCTTCTGGCAATTTTTTGAGCAACATACCTTATCATGCCGTGTTAAGCTTTGCTGATATATAAACATCTTTCCACACTTTTTGCAACTGATATTTGCCACATCAATGTTTACATCGTTCTTCTTGTGTTTTCGCAAATGCCCTTCGTACCCATACTTGTTGGTAAACCTTCCCTTGCATACTTGACAAGTATACTTAAAAAGCTTGCTGCTACCCTCATGACTGCTTTCTATATGATTTGCAAGAGCGCTTTGTGATGGAAACTCTTCTGTGCAAATGTCACATTGGTGAACAATCGTTTGGTGAGTTGTACTGTGGCGATCAAGTTCCCATTTTCCTCTGAAATACTTTTTACATATGTCACAATAATCCTTTTGCTATTTTTAGACTTGGGTACTAGCTCCCAGGCCTCTAAAAGGAAAGTTGGAATACCTTTGCTGTTTATCAAGATAAGAACATGAAACTTGGTAGAAATAGACAGTTTGATACGCTGAAAAAGATAGGATGCAGAACCCAAACGAAAAACGTCCCTTTGTGCTATTTTTAGACTGGGGTAATTGGTACCAGACCTCTACGTAACTACAACTGTAGTTCTAATATGAATTGCACATGCATAAAACTTGGCGAAAAAGGGGTAGTATGAGACGCTAAAAAGGATAGGATATAGACCACAACTGAGACATGCCCCCTTGTGTTATTTTTAGATTGGGTAATTGGTATCAGACCTCTACGTAAGCTATAACAGTAGTTCTAATATGTATTGTGATACATATATCAAAGTGGTGAACAGCGATATTTTGACACACTGAGAAAGATAGGATATTGACAGCGACCGAGAAATGCCCATTTGTACAATTTTTAGACTAGGGATATTTATAATGATAACATCCAACATAGCACGAAGTAAGTACAGTGAATAAATGCTTAGAGGGATGAGACGGAGTACAATTTATCAAACGACCAATGGTTAGCGTTTTGAGCAACTGAGATTTCTTTTAAATTGTGATTTTTATAGCTGTCAAGCGAGGAAAAGTAACCCAAGAGTGACTGATCCTTAGTTTCAGGTCCACTAAGGATCTTCTTCTTCTTCAAGTAATGGAAAGACTCGTCTGCTGCTTGTTGCATGACCGTGATGTTGAACCCTTGCCTTACTTGCCTTTATTTCTATTCTGGCCTTTATTTGTTCTCCTTGTTTCCGGTCCTACCTAACGAAGGATCCAAGGATTTGAATAGTTAGACCTGTTTTTGCTGCACGCCGTTTATATCGATCTTGCACTTGGGAACGTCTTTAAGCTTTGTTAGGACCATCGTCTCGTCTCTCTTTGTGTTAAGTGCCACTCGTGCCACTCCAGCATCATCATTCTCCTTGACGTAACAATCTACTAGCTTCTGTAGCGTCTGTGTCACCAGCGTATTTGATGTTCATGATGTTAACACCACCGATTTTTACGCCGTCGTGGTCTTCCAAAGGCCATAAGGTGGGTTAACTTTATATATTGTTGTAGTCTGTTGATTGTAACCAGCCCTGTCTTACACTACGCGTGATGGCAACCCTATCGGTTCGCTGATGTTGTTGGCTGGCCTGAAAGGACTGTTGTCATCGATTTATGGATGTACCTATTTCATATCGCACGCGTTATGTGATGACCCTTAGGGAAAATTTGAATGTGTGGCTCATGAGTATGATTGTTTGAAGCTTCACGCACTTGTTCCCAGTTTCTTTGGAATGGTTTCTTTACCTTATTAGACAGCCCCTTTTCGCAAAGTTTGATGCCCGAATTTCATTTTACAACAAAACTACTGTTAACAGCTTATATTGTTATCAAATGGCCCCAGGCTAAAAATAGCACAGTGAACGGGTATTTTTCAATTTCGGTCCATATTCACTCTTGATCGGCGTGTCGAACCACCTCTTTTCGCCAAGTTTGGTGCCTGTAATACAGTTTATAACAAAACTACTGTTATGGCGTACGTGGCGGTCTGATACCAATTACCCAATTCTAAAAATAGCACAAAGGGGCATTTTTCAGTCGTTTTCCATATCTTATCTATTTCAGCGTGTGAAACTACCCCTTTTCACCAAGTTTCATGTTCTTATCTTGATATACAGCAAAGGTATTCCAACTTTCCTTTTAGAGGCCTGGGAGCTAGTACCCCAGTCTAAAAATAGAACAAGGGGGTATTTTTCAGCGTGGGTCTACATCCTATCTTTTTCAGCGTATCAAACTGTCTATTTCTACCAAGTTTCATGTTCTTATCTTGATATACAGCAAAGGTATTCCAACTTTCCTTTTAGAGGCCTGGGAGCTAGTACCCCAGTCTAAAAATAGAACAAGGGGCATTTTCAGCGTGGGTCTACATCCTATCTTTTCAGCATATCAAACTGTCTTTTTCTACCAAGTTTCATGTTCTTATCTTGATATACAGCAAAGGTATTCCAACTTTCCTTTTAGAGGCCTGGAAGCTAGTACCCAAGTCTAAAAATAGAACAAGGGGGCATTTTTCAGCGTGGGTCTACATCCTATCTTTTTCAGCATATCAAACTGTCTTTTTCTACCAAGTTTCATGTTCTTATCTTGATATACAGCAAAGGTATTCCAACTTTCCTTTTAGAGGCCTGGGAGCTAGTACCCCAGTCTAAAAATAGAACAAGGGGGTATTTTTCAGCGTGGGTCTACATCCTATCTTTTTCAGCGTATCAAACTGTCTATTTCTACCAAGTGTCATGTTCTTATCTTGATATACAGCAAAGGTATTCCAACTTTCCTTTTAGAGGCCTGGGAGCTAGTACCCCAGTCTAAAAATAGAACAAGGGGGCATTTTTCAGCGTGGGTCTACATCCTATCTTTTTCAGCGTATCAAACTGCCTATTTCTACCAAGTTTCATGCTGGTATCACATTTTGCACGATTCTAGTGTTAAGCTCCCCCACTATAATGAGGAGTTTTCTCCTCTCTGTGTTTCATTCCATGGCGTTTAAGTGTATCTGTCCTTGAGAATTTTTCCCCACAGGTGCTACATTCGAGCTTCTTATCTTTTACAACGGTAGTCCATGCTGGTGGTATTTCCTCGAAAGAAGTTGTAGCATCTGAAATTTCAGGCACTGGTCTTATTGTCTTGCTTTTGATTTGAGCGTTGTTCGATTCGTATCTTAAACTTGTCGACTGTGTTACAGCATTGCAAATAGAAATACCAGCATTTTCAATGTTCTTCGAGCTTTCCTTGCTATGAGGTTGCTGAGGGAAAGAAAATGTTGACTGTGTGTGTGTGACTTGGAAAGGATTTGGCCTTTGTTGAAGTTGCAGGTACTGTTCGCTTGATTCGGCAATTGATGATAGACGTCGGGATTTGAAGTTTGGTATTGATTTACAGACAAATACTGTGAATCTATACACTCCCTTCTAAAAGTATCCGGACGATTGAACAAAATGGCCGCCAACGGCGGTCAAGGGGCCTAGCAGCAGAAATTTTTACGATAATGTACAGAAGCCCCACAGGCTTCTCATGAATGAAATTGGGCATGAGAATGATCGCCATTTCACGGGCTTTCATCCTAAATGAGAACTAAAAGTTTATTTTATTGTTTTTATGAAAAAATTCAAGAAAGCCTCGAAGCAGTACCTGCTCAAAAAAGGCAAGAAAATTTTCGGAGTTGCTTTCAAAAATAGTGATAAATATCAAGATGTTTCAGCACATGCATGATGAATTTGATATTTTTCAAAGCAGAAAAGGTTATATTTTATTGTTATGATAAAATTTTTTATGAAGAAATATTTTCCGTGAAAATTTCAAGGGGGTAAAACATTAAGTATGACTCCCATTGAGCGACTTTACAATCATGTTTTTAATACAGAAATTTGTTTGGCCATGTAATGGTGTTTGACATCGAAGATAAGCACAAAATTTCACAAAATCGATGAAAGCCCGTGAAATGGCAATCATTTTCATGCCCCATTTTATTCATGAGAAGCCTGTGGGGCTTCTGTACATTGTCGTAAAAACTTTTGCTCTTAGGCCGCTTGACCGCCGTTGGTGGCCATTTTGTTCAATCGTCCGGATACTTTCGAAAGAAGAGTGTATTATCCACCACAGTACGCCAAAACTGCCACCACCGCAAGCATAGTAAACCACCACAAGTAGTGATTATCCACCACAGTACGCCAAAACTGCCACCACCGCAAGCATAGTAAACAACCACAGTAGTGATTATCCACAACAGTACGCCAAAACTGCCACCACCGCAAGCATAGTAAACCACCACAAGTAGTGATTATCCACCACAGTACGCCAAAACTGCCACCACCGCAAGCATAGTAAACCACCACAGTAGTGATTATCCACCACAGTAAGCCAAAACTGCCAACCACCGCAAGCATATTAAACCACCATAGTAGTGATTATCCACCACAGTACGCCAAAACTGCCACCACCGCAAGCATAGTCAACCATTACAAGTAGTGATTATCCACCACAGTACGCCAAAACTGCCACCACCGCAAGCATAGTAAACCACCACAAGTAGTGATTATCCACCACAGTAAGCATAGTAACCCACCACAAGTAGCGATTATCCACCACAGTACGCAGAAACTACCACCACAGTATGCAAATAGTACCACCACAATAGTGATTATCCACCACAGTAGTGATTATAGATTCGCTAGCGTGTATTTCATTGGTTTGACTCAATTTTATCTTAACGTCCATTGGTTGTTCGAACATGTTTTTTCCGTTTTTCCTATTTATGTAATGGTTGAGCAATGACTCAAAAGTAGCGTGTTTTTTTGTCTGACTTTACAGAGTTAGAGTAAAGTTCTGTTTTATCTCTGAGTTCTCTTTACAATAATCAAATTCGGGAATAAGTTAGAAGAGATTGGTTGAGTTCTCTACAATAAGTAATCAGGTTCTTGCCCTCGAAAGTACTTTGAGTCTTTAAATCCTGAGGAGCTTAATAAAGCCATTTCAAAATTAAAGACATCTCAAGGTTTGGGTATGGATAATATATCTAGTCTATTTCTTAAGAAAAGTATGCCCATAGTAGCAAAGGGGTCGAGCCAAATATTCAACATGTCCTTGTCAACAAGGCAATTCCCCGACAGCTGGAAGGTTGCTCTGGTTGCTCCTATCTACTAGGATGGCTCATTGAGTGAAAACAGTAGGAAGTAAAGAAGGCGCCGGGCAGACACAAGCGTCCGGCAGACAGTGACGTCATCAGTGACGTCATCAGGTCGCGCTATAGTGCAATGGTTTTTATGGATGTTGATTTCTCATACCACATCATCAGTGACGTCATCAGGTCGCGCGTTAGTACGGCGGGTTTTACAGAAACCGCTAGCCTCGTTTCCGATTTAACAATCTAGAAGTTTCCAGAATGTTCCAGAACATCTCTAAGAATTCTACAATCTGATTAGCTAGAGCTTTCTAGAAGTTTCCAGAAGTTTCCAGAAATCCTACAATCTGATTAATTATGATGGCGTAATAATATTTCGAACGCGACGTTCGAATCGTTTATGAAATAAAATAACATAATAATCCTACAATCTGGATAACTAGAACTTTCCAGAAGTTTCCAGAACTTTCCAGAATGTTCCAGAAGATTCTAGAAACGAGAAATCCTACAATCTGATTGATTAATAATTCAAACATCACGCCTGATTTAACAGAGAATCTCCATAGTATAGCTATATAAATCGAGAAGAAGCAACAGTCTGGTCATACCACTCGATAGATGCGAAGATGATTTCACTAGCTTACCTCATATTCAACGCTGTGAAGAAAGAGCGGGAATTAACTAGAAAGAATCTAGTTGCATATTCTTTGGAGAGGAACTATGAATGTCGCAATTTAGGAGTTATATCTTTCGAGAGACAATCAATCCCCATCAACAGTTCATACTATTATTGGATGCGAGATCTTCTAACATATGCAAGAGCTAGCTCTAAAAACTCAATAAAGTCCCGAGTAGAACAACATCAAGTCTTATCCAAGCTAGAGGCTAAAGGCCTAGTTTGTGAACTTTTTTCAATTATGGATAAAGAAGGAAATTGGGGAAGAATGGCTATGTTAATGATTTTTATTGAAGAACTTGCTGATGGTTTAATGAAATATCATGATAGGACTGTAGCAACATCATTCATAGAAGAAATAAAAGAAGAAATCAATGATAAAGCATTAGGAGATTGGGGTGAAAAACTGCTAATTGACTCAGAATGTTTTATGTTATATTGATAAGTTGTCTTAAATTACTACATTTAATTATATAGAAATAATGCTAAATTCAATTAATGAAAATTAAGTTGATGATTTACAAGATGTTTATATCTATTCAAAAACTATAAGAGAATATACCAACAGATTAACAATTAGTACATAGAACAAGTCCATAATGGAGATTCAAAATATATATATCCACAATATATATATATATGTGTACAACCATCAACTGCGCATGCGCAGAAGTTATATCAATAACGGTAACAGCTAGAGGCCTGGGACCTAGCATGTAGAACAAAGAAGTAATAGAGATTTAAATGATGTATGTCATATAAACATTTATTAAATAGCGCATGCGCAATGGCAATATCTCTAATAGCTTTTGGTTTAATCCATGGTTTATGAGTATTATCTAAGCTTATGCAATTCATTGTCCGTATATGGACAGTAGCCGTTGAATTACAACCTTATTTTCAAAGAATGACAACACATGAAAACGACACTATTTTCTAACAGTACATTAATGAACAATAATGTCTAAACATTTTTTAGGTATAGCTATTTCTAGTTATTTCCATAGTATGGGAATAATCGAGTACTAGCATATTGAACTTCATTCACAGCAGCATCCTCAGAATTACTAGCTTCCTCTTCTTCATCATTCTTTGCTTGACGTATGATGAGATATTTTCTTTCTCAATAGCATAATCTAAGGCCTCTTGCATATCCATACCATCTTCCTTCTGTGCTTTTTGCATGGTTGCTATGACTGCAGTCACAACAGCATCATTTTCAAAACTTCTATTATATAAAATTTACGTCTGAAAACTTGCAGTATGTTTTCATCTTTATCAACTTCCCTACGCATTGAAGGCCATACATTCCCTAAAGGAAGATCCTCCTCAGTGTTGACAGTTTCATCATCATCATGGTCACTTTCAGCTTCTATCTCATCATCATCTGAGTCAGACTCTTCACTACTCTCATCGTGCATCTCTTCTTCATGTCGCTTAACATTACTTTTAAACTTGGAAGAGAATTCACAATGATCACATTTATACTGATTCATGATTAGCGGTTTACTTATAATTGTCGACTACCACTAAAACACATGAGTCCTAGAGCATAAACTCGCTTGAATTTATAGACTGGTTCCTCCATTCAATATGATGTGGGAAAGGCATTCCACACTTGCGCAGGAAGGATGTCTCAAATCAGACCATACCTAATCTATTGTTAATCCTTACTGATCCTCACTAATCATACCTAATCCATAGGTAATCCTTACTGATCCTTAGCTAGTCATTAACAAATCCTTAGATAATCATTACCTGATCCTTGCTGATCATTACTGATCCTTACTGATCCTTAGCTAATCTTTACTGATCATTATCTCATCCTTACTGATCCTTAGCTAATCCTTACTGATCCTTAGCTAATCCTTAACTAATCTTTAGCTAATCCTCACTGATCCTCACTAATCATTAGCTAATCCTTGCTGATCCTTACAGATCCTGAGCTGATCCTTACTGATCCTCACTCATCCTTAACTGATCCTTAGCTAATCCTTACTGATCGTCACTAATCCTTACTGCTCCTTAGCTAATCCTTACTGATCATTACTGATCCTTACTGATCCTTACCGATCCTCACTAATCATTACTGATCCTCACTAATCATTAGCTAATCCTCACTGATCCTTAACTAATGATTACATGATCCTCACTAATCATTACTGATCCTTAACTAATCATTACCTGATCCTTAGCTAATCCTTACTGATCCTCACTAATCTGATCCTTACTGATCTAATCATGATTACCTGATCCTTCACTGATCCTTAACTAATGATTACCTGATCCTCACTAATCATTACTGATCCTTAACTAATGATTACCTGATCCTCACTAATCATTACTGATCCTCACTAATCATTACCTGATCCTCACTAATCCTTACTGATCCTTACTCCTCATCATTACTGATCCTCACTAATCATTAGCTAATCCTCACTGATCCTTACTAATCATTACTGATCCTCACTAATCATTACTGATCCTTAACTAATCATTACTGATCCTTACTGATCCTCACTAATCTAATCCTTACTGATCCTTAACTAATGATTACCTGATCCTTACTGATCCTTACTGATCCTTACTGATCATTACCTGATCCTTACTGATCCTTAACTAATGATTACCTGATCCTCACTAATCATTACTGATCCTTACTGATCCTCACTGATCCTTACTGATCCTTACTGATCCTTACTGATCCTTACTGATCCTTACTGATCCTTAATCCTTACTGATCCTTACTGATCCTTACTGATCCTTGCTGATCCTTACTGATCCTCACTGATCCTTACTGATCCTTACTTAGCTGATCTTACTGATCCTTACTGATCCTTACTGATCCTTACTGATCCTTACTGATCCTAATAACTGATCCTTACTGATCCTTACTGATCCTTAGCTGATCCTTACTGATCCTTACTGATCCTTACTGATCCTTACTGATCCTTACTGATCCTTATCATTACTGATCTACTGATCTGATCATTACTGATCCTTACTGATCCTTACTGATCCTTATCTAATCCTTGCTGATCATTACTGATCCTTTCTAACTATTTAAGCCAATGAAGTGTCAATGTTCTAGAATCTCTGATTCAACACGATTACATTTCATTGGCTTAAATAGTTAGAAAGGATCAGTAATGATCAGCAAGGATTAGATAAGGATCAGTAAGGATCAGTAAGGATTAGTTAAGGATCAGCAAGGATCAGCTAAGGATCAGTAAGGATTAGCTAAGGATCTGTAAGGATTAGCAAAGGATCAGGTAATGATTAGTTAAGGATCAGTAAGGATCAGCAAGGATCAGTAATGATCAGCAAGGATTAGATAAGGATCAGTAAGGATTAGTGAGGATCAGTAAGGATTAGTTAAGGATCAGCAAGGATCAGCTAAAGATCAGTAAGGATTAGCTAAGGATCTGTAAGGATTAGCTAAGGATCAGTAAGGATCAGCTAAGGATCAGTAATGATCAGCTAAGGATCAGTAAGGATCAGTAATGATCAGCAAGGATTAGTAATGATCAGCTAAGGATCAGTAAGGATTAGTGAGGATCAGTAAGGATCAGCTAAGGATCAGCAAGGATCAGTAAGGATTAGTTAAGGATCAGTAATGATTAGTGAGGATCAGGTAATCATTAGTTAAGGATCTGTAATGATTAGTGAGGATCAGGTAATCATTAGTTAAGGATCAGTAATGATTAGTGGGGATCAGGTAATCATTAGTTAAGGATCAGTAAGGATTAGCTAATGATTAGTGAGGATCAGTAAGGATTAGCTAAGGATCAGGTAATGATTAGTTAAGGATCAGTAATGATTAGTGAGGATCATGTAATCATTAGTTAAGGATCAGTGAGGATTAGCTAATGATTAGTGAGGATCAGTAATGATTAGTGAGGATCGGTAAGGATCAGCTAAAGATTAGTGAGGATCAGGTAATGATTAGTGAGGATCAGTAATGATTAGTGAGGATCAGGTAATCATTAGTTAAGGATCTGTAATGATTAGTGAGGATCAGGTAATCATTAGTTAAGGATCAGTAATGATTAGTGGGGATCAGGTAATCATTAGTTAAGGATCAGTAAGGATTAGCTAATGATTAGTGAGGATCAGTAAGGATTAGCTAAGGATCAGGTAATGATTAGTTAAGGATCAGTAATGATTAGTGAGGATCATGTAATCATTAGTTAAGGATCAGTGAGGATTAGCTAATGATTAGTGAGGATCAGTAATGATTAGTGAGGATCGGTAAGGATCAGCTAAGGATTAGTGAGGATCAGGTAATGATTAGTGAGGATCAGTAAGGATCAGTAAGGATCAGTAATGATCAGTAAGGATTAGCTAAGGAGCAGTAAGGATTAGTGACGATCAGTAAGGATTAGCTAAGGATCAGTTAAGGATGAGTGAGGATCAGTAAGGATCAGCTCAGGATCTGTAAGGATCAGCAAGGATTAGCTAATGATTAGTGAGGATCAGTGAGGATTAGCTAAAGATTAGTTAAGGATTAGCTAAGGATCAGTAAGGATTAGCTAAGGATCAGTAAGGATGAGATAATGATCAGTAAAGATTAGCTAAGGATCAGTAAGGATCAGTAATGATCAGCAAGGATCAGGTAATGATTATCTAAGGATTTGTTAATGACTAGCTAAGGATCAGTAAGGATTACCTATGGATTAGGTATGATTAGTGAGGAACAATAGATTAGGTATGGTCTGATTGGAGACATCCTTCCTGCGCAAGTGTGGAATGCCTTTCCCACATCATATTGAATGGAGGAACCAGTCTATAAATTCAAGCGAGTTTATGCTCTAGGACTCATGTGTTTTAGTGGTAGTCGACAATTATAAGTAAACCGCTAATCATGAATCAGTATAAATGTGATCATTGTGAATTCTCTTCCAAGTTTAAAAGTAATGTTAAGCGACATGAAGAAGAGATGCACGACGAGAGTAGTGAAGAGTCTGACTCAGATGATGATGAGATAGAAGCTGAAAGTGACCATGATGATGATGAAACTGTCAACACTGAGGAGGATCTTCCTTTAGGGAATGTATGGCCTTCAATGCGTAGGGAAGTTGATAAAGATGAAAACATACTGCAAGTTTTCAGACGTAAATTTTATATAATAGAAGTTTTGAAAATGATGCTGTTGTGACTGCAGTCATAGCAACCATGCAAAAAGCACAGAAGGAAGATGGTATGGATATGCAAGAGGCCTTAGATTATGCTATTGAGAAAAGAAAATATCTCATCATACGTCAAGCAAAGAATGATGAAGAAGAGGAAGCTAGTAATTCTGAGGATGCTGCTGTGAATGAAGTTCAATATGTTAGTACTCGATTATTCCCATACTATGGAAATAACTAGAAATAGCTATACCTAAAAAATGTTTAGACATTATTGTTCATTAATGTACTGTTAGAAAATAGTGTCGTTTTCATGTGTTGTCATTCTTTGAAAATAAGGTTGTAATTCAACGGCTACTGTCCATATACGGACAATGAATTGCATAAGCTTAGATAATACTCATAAACCATGGATTAAACCAAAAGCTATTAGAGATATTGCTATTGCGCATGCGCTATTTAATAAATGTTTATATGACATACATCATTTAAATCTCTATTACTTTTTGTTCTACATGCTAGGTCCCAGGCCTCTAGCTGTTACCGTTATTGATATAACTTCTGCGCATGCGCAGTTGATGGTTGTACACACATATATATATATATTGTGGATATATATATTTTGAATCTCCATTATGGACTTGTTCTATGTACTAATTGTTAATCTGTTGGTATATTCTCTTATAGTTTTTGAATAGATATAAACATCTTGTAAATCATCAACTTAATTTTCATTAATTGAATTTAGCATTATTTCTATATAATTAAATGTAGTAATTTAAGACAACTTATCAATATAACATAAAACATTCTGAGTCAATTAGCAGTTTTTCACCCCAATCTCCTAATGCTTTATCATTGATTTCTTCTTTTATTTCTTCTATGAATGATGTTGCTACAGTCCTATCATGATATTTCATTAAACCATCAGCAAGTTCTTCAATAAAAATCATTAACATAGCCATTCTTCCCCAATTTCCTTCTTTATCCATAATTGAAAAAAAGTTCACAAACTAGGCCTTTAGCCTCTAGCTTGGATAAGACTTGATGTTGTTCTACTCGGGACTTTATTGAGTTTTTAGAGCTAGCTCTTGCATATGTTAGAAGATCTCGCATCCAATAATAGTATGAACTGTTGATGGGGATTGATTGTCTCTCGAAAGATATAACTCCTAAATTGCGACATTCATAGTTCCTCTCCAAAGAATATGCAACTAGATTCTTTCTAGTTAATTCCCGCTCTTTCTTCACAGCGTTGAATATGAGGTAAGCTAGTGAAATCATCTTCGCATCTATCGAGTGGTATGACCAGACTGTTGCTTCTTCTCGATTTATATAGCTATACTATGGAGATTCTCTGTTAAATCAGGCGTGATGTTTGAATTATTAATCAATCAGATTGTAGGATTTCTCGTTTCTAGAATCTTCTGGAACATTCTGGAAAGTTCTGGAAACTTCTGGAAAGTTCTAGTTATCCAGATTGTAGGATTATTATGTTATTTTATTTCATAAACGATTCGAACGTCGCGTTCGAAATATTATTACGCCATCATAATTAATCAGATTGTAGGATTTCTGGAAACTTCTGCAAACTTCTAGAAAGCTCTAGCTAATCAGATTGTAGGATTCTTAGAGATGTTCTGGAACATTCTGGAAACTTCTAGATTGTTAAATCGGAAACGAGGCTAGCGGTTTCTGTAAAACCCGCCGTACTAACGCGCGACCTGATGACGTCACTGATGATGTGGTATGAGAAATCAACATCCATAAAAACCATTGCACTATAGCGCGACCTGATGACGTCACTGATGACGTCACTGTCTGCCGGACGCTTGTGTCTGCCCGGCGCCTTCTTTACTTCCTACTGAAAACTCAAACTACTGACCAATTTCGGTGTTGCCTGTTGTGTCTCGAAACTTTGAGAAACTAATCTACAACCCGCTTTATACGTATCTTTGTGTCAATCATCTGCTCTTCTCCGGAGAGTCTGGGTTTCGACAGTTTCACTCTGTATTAACTAGCTTATTAAAATGCAGTTATGATTGGTATCTTAATATAGGCAAAGGGCAGTATACGTCAGTAATGTATATTTACATCAAAAAGGCCTTTGAGACTGTTGATCATAAATTACTGTTGCAAAAATTAAGTGTATATGGCCTTGCTGGTAAACAGATCAACAGGTTTCAATCTTATCTGGTAAATAGCAAACAATGCTGTAAGGTGAACGGGCATATGTCTATAATAGAGAACATTAATTTTGACGTTCTTCACGGGTCCTGTTTAGGTCCCCTACTGTTCCTGATTTATATTAACGATTTAACATTGGCACTTGACTCCTCAAAGGTTAATATGTACGCAGATGATACAAGCATTTCATACTCCTCGAAATCTATTTCCTTCATCAACGATGCAGTCAATAAAGACCTACAGTCTGGTAAGACATGGCTAGAAGAGAACAAGTTATCCCTTAACGTTGCAAAAGCACAAAGTATCTTGATTGGTAGCAGGTATAAAAACCATCCCTCAACATTGGAGAGGAAGCAATCTCCATCATAACAAGTAAAAATATGTGGGTGCTCAGGTTGATCAATTTCTTAACTGGGATGAACACTTACCATCTGTAACAAAAAGGTTTCCTGCAGTTATGCTCAAAGGTACCTCCCTTTAGAAACTGTACAAGTGAGGTGCAAAAGCCTTATTTAGCCACACATTGGATACTGCTATCCTGTTTGGAGATCTGTAGGAATAACAGCTCCACAGAAGCTACAGAAATTAAAAAACCGGGCCGCTAGAATAGTTACAAACAGTCCTTATGATGCTCATTCTGAACATTTAATACAAAAACTTGGATGGCTTACCATTAATCAGCTAATAGAGTCAGAATCTGCGAAGGTTGTTTTCAAGGCTCTCCACAATGAGGCTCCTGATTACTTGAAAGGACTATTTCATAGGCTGTCTGACACTCAGTGCAGGGTGTTACGTAATTCCAGGACTGATCTACATATTCCTCTGTTTAAAACGTCTTCAGGACAGAAAAGTTTTGAATTTAAAGGAGCACATACTTGGAACAACCTTAGCAACGAGGCAAAAAAGCAAACTCATTTTTAGCTTTTAAGTCAAAATTATAAAGATACCTCTTTATGATGATGCCACCATGGCAGCAAGTATTCACTTTCCGTTGCTATCTCAAACTATCTTTTTTTCATAGAAGTTTTTTAAAAGATGTATTTATTTACTATGTAAATGTAATTATTACATTTAATGAATAGCTAGGTTTTCAAACAGGGCAGTTTGTAAACCAATTTTCACAAAATTGTTAACTTTACCCCGTATAGTACATCCTCGATTATCCGAACCTAAATTTTCCGAAATGCAAAGATTTCGCAACACTTTTTAACCCTTCCAAATGTAAGCCTCACTACTTCGAATCTTTGTCCAATATAATTACTGTATTATTTAAACCGTTAGCTATACTAAATCAGTTTATCTTTCGTTTTACCAGTTTTTAACTTCTTTAGAAACAATAAAATTTTTTGGTTGTATGTAATGTAGCTACTTTGGCATCGAAAAATTTCTACCAATGTGTCGGCAATCCATTTGGGCAATTATTAAGTACCTGTGGGCAGTATCAATAAACTTGAAAGGAAGGTTAGCAAATGAATTTGCCGTCCTCGGTTATCCGAATTTTTGGCCTATCCGAAAGACCCTCCGCAAAATTGAGTTCAACCTGTTCGGATAATCGAGGATGTACTTTATAAAGAAAATAAAATTAAATGAAATGAAAGTGTCGCACATCAAAGCTGTGTTTGCCCCATTTACCCCAGAGACTGCAGCAGGTACGGAAAAAAGCAAGGGTGATGGCTTGCCTACTCCACGGGCAGCCGAATCCTGTGGAAATTTGCGTCTCGGAAGCTCACACGACCCGCTCAAAAAACCCGTACGAAATTTTCGGTAATCATTGAACCATTTAGTATATACACACTAGCTCTTGCCGTCCAAGGCAACGGCCTCATGAGGACCACCACCTCCCATGAACTCGCCAATAACAACTTCCAGCTTAAAGGGATTATGCATTGAAGTGGCTATATTAGCTGTTAATGAGAATAAGACTCACAATCCAAATTTTTATGTGAACTCTTAACTTTGATCATAGGGACCATATACACTAGCAACTTTCTTACATTCTTCTACAGATTATGCGAATTAGCACCTTGGTTCACAAGTAAGGAACAAAGGGCCGACCAATTAAGTTAGGGATGCTTTTCTCACCGGGGACAAATCTCTGAATTCGTAACGAGGCTAAGATAAGACAATCTAAAGACCCACTGGGGATACATTAAGCAAGGCAATGACCTCCTAAGGGGATTTGTTGGGTTATAAAACTCAATGCATGTGATTTAGCCATCCTTCTTCAGCAACTCGCAATATAAGATGAAGCTGCTGCCGTGAATGAGGCACTACAGCCGTCGCTGCCAAGACATTTCTGGCCTAACAAACTTTTTTGTGGTCTCGTACTCAACGCTGCAAGTCCAAGAGGAAAGGAGCTCTCACAATAATGCGTCTTATGCTTTCGGTATTCTTTTCTTTTCTTCACCTTTTCACCGCATTCGTATTTTGCACTACCGAATTGCCGTCTTTTGATGGATTTGCTTGCTAACATCCTCGGTATATTTTCCTAAACACACACGTGTAGGCCTACTTTATTTTTTGTCCTGACGTTTGGCCTAACTGCGCGTGTAGATATGTCTCAAATATATTTCATCTGCTTGTTTGAATTGGTGCACTTTTACGAACTGGAAACACCCAATTTGCTCACTGCACTACGTGCAACGTTATTCATGTCTTCTTGTTTTCATATAACCATTTTTCAATCACCTTTAGGCTGATTTGTTCCTTACCTTACATTACCCAGTACCTGTGTACTACTTAGGTAAGCTTAGGTATGTTTCTTGATCTAATCTTGCACTATTTTATTGATCTTTCATTGTTGAGGCACTGGGCTAGTATACAGTTGTTTATGTTATGCATTATCATTATGATGCCTCTACTTCAGACTAAATCATTGTGGGATACAGATGCCTAATCCTCATGTCCTTGAAAATTGTTTATGATGAGGCACTGCATAGACCTGTAATTATTAATCATTGTGGCATGCAGATGACCGATATATCTTATTTATGCAATTGTTATGATGATAATTATGATGAGGCACTGCATACACCTGTAATTATTGATCATTGTGGCGTGCAGATGACCGATATACCTTCATTAATGCATTTGATATTATGATGATTATGATGAGGCACTGCATAGACCTGTAATTATTAATCATTGTGGCATGCAGATGACCGATATACCTTAATTATGCATTTGTTATGATGATGAAGATGATGATGATGATGAGGCACTGCATAGACCTGTAATTATTACTCACTGTGGCATGAAGATGGCCGTTATACCTTAATTTATGCATCTGTTATGATGATGATGAGGCACTGCATAGACCTGTAATCATTGTGGCATGCAGATGACCGATATACCTTAATTTGTTATTATGATGATGTTGCCCTGAATAATCCTGTAATAAATAATTATTGTGGTATGCAGATGACCTGTGTACCTTAATTTATCCATTTGTTATGATGAGGCACTCATTGAAATGCTTGCAGATAACCAATGTACAATTTAGTTCATGCATTTGGTTCATGATTGGCACTTCGTGACCTGCTTTTTTAAAAATCATTGTGTCATGAATTTGTCATGATGTTCTACTGTTCCTTTGTTTGGCATATTTATTTCTACTATCCCTTGAATAATTCAATGTCTCATTTTTTAATGATCCTAGCCTAATAATGAGGCTCAACATTGATTCGTATCCTTCGTGGTTTTATAGCTTATAGGGATATAGGAATTCGTTATTGATAAAACATTGAATGACCTGAAATGAGCTGAAATGAGCTGAAATGACTTGAAATGACCTGAAAATGACCTGGAATTACCCTAAATGACCTGAAATGACCCAACATAGGGGCCCTATGGGCATGTTCGAAGAACCACTCTGGTTGAATATAGCTATTTCGGTCAAATGATGAAAGATGTTTATCGGTATGCACAACGATGACGATAATGATTATTATGATAATGGTGGTGGTTATGATGATGATGTTGATGAACACGATGATCATGATGCTGGTTGGTAGGGGTGATTGTGGTGGTAGGGTGGGTGTGGTGGTGGTGATAGAGGTGGTTGTTGTGCTGAACGTAGGGGTGGTTGTGGTGGTTGTGATAGGAGTGATCGTGGTGATGGTTGTAGGGGTGGTTGTGGTGGTGGTGATTGGGGGGGGCCGGTCGTGGTGATAAGGGTGGTCGTGGTTGTAGGGGTGGTCGTGGTGAAATGATGATGATGATGATGATGATGATGATGATGATGAGAATGATGACAATTTGCTTTGAAAAGTGTTTTGAAATTGCCGCTCTTGCCCAGACTCTATGATCGATGATGGGAATGTTTGAAATGTCATTAACTAAACCAATGTGGCAATTTGCCATCGTTTATAAAATAAACAAGAATGACTCATAGTGAACTAACTATTACGAGTCTGTAGAACAATTGTCACATGACCTAAGATTGACAAACCGTTTGCAGGCCGCCATTGTGAAAAACCAACCGCTAATTGCGCATCAATTGCCCACACAATGGCTCTAAGGGCATTCTTGAGATGCCTATACTATTGTTACACGTTTTCCATTGTTCAAGCGTTGGTTAGTCAGTGAGTTAGTTAGTGACACGCCACCCCACACCAATGTGTTCGAAATTCTTCGAACACAAAAATGAGCCGATCAGACGTATTCCTGTGTTGAAAAGACGGAACCAGTATTAGAATCTGAAAATGTGAAGCTGGAACGGCATCTAAGAACATTGTAGGCTTCTTGAAAAGGAATGTGGGAATGGGAATGTGGAAATGGGAGTCTGGGAATCAGAATCTGAGAAAGGTAATTTGAGAAGGGGAATCTAAGAATAGGGTTCTAGAGCAGGAATGTGGGAATGGGAATGTAGAAATGGAAGTCTGGGAAGAGAATCTGAGAAAGGGAATTTGAGAAGAGAGATGTCAGCTGCCAACAGATTAAAATGAACTTGCTCCTTTGGCAGCTGACATCTATCTTCTCAAATTCCCTTTCTCCAATTCCCATCCCCAGATTCCCATTCCCACATTTCTTCTCCAAAGCCTTTTCTTAGATTCCCCTTCTCAAATTCCCTTTCTCATATTCTCATTCCCGGACTCCCATTTCCACATTTCCATTGCCCCATTCCTTCTCTAGAACCCTATTCTTAGATTCCCCTTCTCAAATGCCCTTTCTACAATTCCAATCTCCAGATTCCCATTCCACATTCCAATTCCCCCAATCCTTCTCTAGAATCCTATTCTTAGATTCCCCTCAAATCCCCTTTGTACGATTCAAATCTCCAGATTCCCATTTCTACATTCCCATTCCCAAATTCCTTTTCAAGAAGCCTACAATATTCTTAGGCCCCATTCCCAGATTCACATTTTCAGGTTCTAATACTGGTTCCGTCTTTTTAACACACCCATGAATTTTAAATAGCTCTAAAAAGAAAGGAATAAGTCTGATCAGCTCATTTTTGGATCATTTCAGGTCATTTAGGGTAATTCCAGGTCATTTTCAGGTCATTTCAGGTCATTTCAGCTCATTTCAGCTCATTTCAGGTCATTCAATATTTTATCAATAACGTATAGGAATTGTCCTTTTGCTAAAATATATGTTATTCAATCTGGAATTCATGATTGCTCTGGTGTAAGGACATACAATTTTTGGCATTATGATGTGTTCACTGCAGTTTTGTGTAATAACCAGCTTTTCCACATCACATTTTTGCTTTGAATTTTGTGACGTCAGCTATCATTTGCAATCAGTAATGTTTTCTCATTTTTGTTTATTTGTTTACTTCTTTTGTTATTTGTTGCATGTTCTTTATTTTGCTTCGTTTCTTTCTTCCTTTTCATACTACTCTCCTATTTATCCTGCCACTATAAAATTCCATCTTCCCTCCCTCTCTGCCACTCGGGGGCTTATCTCAAGGCCTTAATACGCGGTCTCTGACTGTCGGTCTGAGTGGCTGGGTTGGTGAATTTTCTCATTCCTTTGCTATTCAAATTTCAACTCTTACCTCCTCTTGCTTTCTTCAATTTAATCTCGGCACTATATTTGCGTTTATGACGTGTTTGTATTTCACATATTTTTTTTTCCGAAGCTGTTTTTTATTCCAACCCAGCTACTCAGATATCCTTTTTTACATGTCAAGATACAAAGTATGTGCTCTTCTTTTTATGCTGAACAATTTTCTGACTGATCTATACTTTAGTTCATGATTTTATTTTGCATGTTGTTTATGCAATGGATCTCATTTTTCATAGTTTGATTTTTTCATTGTTATATGCACTTCCTTTACCTCTATCAATTAGTGGGTTTGCTGATAACTGGTATGTAATATTTATGTAATTGTCTGATATATTCTTTACTTGATCTGATATTCCATAATAGTTCTGCAGGGGCGTAGCATGTTCTTTTCATCTTTTGCAATTTAATCCCTGTGGTTGCCAATGATAATAATCTCTCTTATTTCAACAATTGCTTTCCTTTTTTCTTATAAGTTTATTTGTTATTTGATGTTTTTCATTAGATTTTGTGATTTTTGTTATATATTTTACTCTTTTCTTATTCCTCTTTCCACTCTTAAATTCCATCTTCCCTCCTTCTTAGCCACTCGGGGGCTTATCTCAAGGCCTTAATACGCGGTCTCTGACTGTCGGTCTGAGTGGCTGGGTTGGTGAATTTTCTCATTCCTTTGCTATTCAAATATCATTTCTTACCTCCTTTTGCTTTCTTCTTTTTAATCTCTGCACTATATTTGCATTTATGCCGTGTTTGTATTTAACATATTTTTTTTTAAGAAGCTGGTTTTTATTCCAACCCAGCCACTCAGATATCTTTTTTACATGTCAAGATACAAAGTTCTTTAAATTTTATCGCTATCAGATATCCTGTCTTTTGCTATGGAGGGAGTTTTCTACCAATTGAGGTCTTGAAAGGTTCCATACCATTTTATACAGGGCATGTGTAGTTTCCTATCTTTGTTTCATACAAAGCTTTTTCTTTTTTATGCTGCATAAGAGTCACCTTATATGATTCTATGTTTTATCATATGAATCACACCTACATATACAAACTAGGTTGATTTCCATATGTTTGCTCAGGACTTGGTGCTTAGGTAGGTTGTTTGGAATATATTTATTGTTGTGCTCTAATCTAAGTTCACTTTTTTGATTTTCTTATTCCCCAGGGTCACTCTGTTTCCTTTTACCAATTATTACTTTTGTTTGTCTTACCTATCAATTGTTGAATTGTGCCTTTAGCATATTAATTCTTTTTTCCCATCTGTCATTGACTAAAATTGTTTGCATCTGCTAACCAGGATTCATGTTATCTTAGTTTCGAATCAGGGGGACATTGTTTTGTTTTATTGCTTTACCAAAATATATTACATTGTACAAACCTAACTGGTACTTCCCTGGATTTTATAAAGCATGCTTTTCCAATGTGAAACCTTTATTTTTCAATTGTTATGTCTCAACAAACTTCGCTAACATAACTTAGTCGTATCAACAAAGGTGTAAACATTTTGTTGTTATATATCCAGTATTGCCATCTACAACAAATTTTACAGAAACGACAGAATTTACCATTATTGGGTGGTTCATTATTTCCTTGGGGCATCCCTTATCCAATGTGTTTAATTACCAATAACATTGTATTCCCATTACTTTAACTTTGCATTCCGCAAAATGTGTTGGGTAGCTTAGAGTAGATAAAGGATGATCGTTAGGGATAGTTTCACCTACATGCCCCTAACTGAATTTTTCGCGTTGGAATTGTATTATAAATTCGCTTGCTTTTCTCTTACTCAGCATCTAGGGCTTTGTACAAATGATAGGTCTGATCATTCATCATAGCTTTATACGCTAACCAGACTGCCTTATCAGGTAGTATTTCATTTCATGTACTCCTTTTATGTCTTGCAGGATTTTAATTTGCATTCGCTGAACTGTCTACTACAATTATTTTAATTCAGTTCTTACTAAGGTTTCCGTTAACTAGGTTTAATTAAGCTAGGTTAAATTAACTTAGGATAGCTTAGGTTTATTAAGCTAAATCAAGTTAGGTTTTATTTAGGGTAGGTAAGGATCAGGGTAAACTCGTTTCATCTTGATACTGTTTTTATGTCAGTCTGTTACTACTTTACTGAGCAAAGTGTCATGTGCATTTCGATCTTATCCGTCCTCCGCGGGGGTTTTACTCTATTTTTGTAACCCCTTAGAAGGGAGTAACTTCTTTTCAATCCTTTTAGGTTTTCGTCGCGTTACTTAACTTTTATCTTGTTCCATTATTTTTGTTTTGTTATCTTTTATCTTATCATTTACTTGAGGAATTCGGTGAGTTCCTCTCGATACCCTTCACGACAGCCAGTTGATGCCGATCGAAACTTCATCATCATTTTCTCTTTCAGCTTTATGTCTTGTCAGAAGAATTCAATAGCTGGCCATTTCCCAGCCAGCTAACATTTCTTTTCCTAGGTTTGGCTTACTCCTATTCCAATGTTTGCTGGCAGAATGCTGATTCTCAGTTGGAGTAATATCTTTTTGCTAGCGTTCATTGTTTCTTAGAATGTTATTTTTAATATAAGATTTTTTCGTTGTGAATGCTGTGTCTTTTTTTCTCTGCTGGATACTATACGGAGACTCCAACATATTGGAGATTTTAATCGCGGCACTTTTTATCTTTTCTGCAATCCTTATTCGGTTTCGGGCTTATCCCTATGTGGATTTTTCTCTTACCCCTACTCCTAATACCCCTATTTCTAATGCTCCTATTCTATTTGAGTTATGGATATAAGGTGTCTTTTCCTATGCTTTCCCTTGCGGTAATCTTAGTTTATTAGGGTATTCTGCCTGTATCATACTGCTGCCTCCGGAGCACTCTCCATATCTTAGCCAATTGAAAGGAAGAGAATAGGATTCGGTGAGGATAGATTACTATTCTCACCGGGGACAAATCTCTGAATTCGTAACGAGGCTAAGATAAGACAATCTAAAGACCCACTGGGGATACATTCAGCAAGGCAATGACCTCCTAAGGGGATTTGTTGGGTTATAAAACTCAATGCATGTGATTTAGCCATCCATCTTCAGCAACTCGCAATATAAGGTAAGCTGCCTGCTGCCCCTCCACTCCTCCCGCAGCGACGGTCTCGCCTACTCTCTACCTTTCAAACAGCGAAGCCTCCTTCGCACTCTCCATATCTTAGCCAATTGAAAGGAAGAGAATAGGATTCGGTGAGGATAGATTACTCTCGAGCATCCCTTATTTTCTAAGTCTTTTGTTTTCTTAATGACTCCTGTCATCGCAGATTAAAAAAAAAAAAAAATAAAAAAATAAAAAAAAAAAATAAAAATAAAATGAAATATCTCTGTTTTATGTGAATCAGCAATCCCATCTTTCAGATCATTGCAAAATAACAACTCATATTCCTAACAGAAAACCTATTGAAAAACCCCAAGAAGCTTATAATTGGAACAATCTGAATAATAACTATATTTGGGATGAAGAATCACCTGTAAAATTCTCACAAGCCCTTAACTGCATTGAAATAAAAACTAGAATTGCTAATATTCTCAACGACGCTAATACTTTAGCGGATCCTAACTTATTAGTTTCAGAATTATCAAATATCTTTCACTCAGCTGCTAAGACTTCTCTTAAACCTAAATTTAACAAGAATGGCTCCGTTCCTAAAAAAGCATCCCGTAAAAAGAAATGGTTTGACTTGGACTGCAAATTATCAAAATCAGAGCTGAATAAAGTATCAAAACAGAAACACCGTAGCCCTCATAACGAAATGGCAAGAATACGATACCGTGAAAAACTTAAACAATATAAATCCTTATTGCATACAAAACAGAAGAGCTTCTGGAATGAAAAAATCATGAATCTTGAACGAAATGCAAACGATGGCAAATTTTGGAATATTTGGAAAGATTTTGACGAAAACATATCCAAAAAACAAATTGAGATACAAGATGGTTCAATCTGGGAAAATTACTACAAAACTCTTTTCTTGTCTAACGATCAAAATAACCCAAATTGTTTCTCCTCTAATGCTTCTGATGCGAATAGCTCAATTCTCTGTAAGGAAATTGACGACAATGAACTTCTTGAAACAATAAAAAAACTTAAAAACAATAAAGCAGTGGGCCATGATGGGATAAGCAACGAAATGATTAGGAATTGCTCTCCTGATGTTTTCAATCTAATCAAACTAACTTTTAATGCGATAATCAATACAGGCAATGTCCCCAAATCTTGGTGCAAAGGGCTAATCACACCTGTTCATAAAAAAGGACCAAAATCAAATTCCGATAACTACCGTGGAATCTGCGTTGCTAATGCTATGCTTAAGCTATTTTGCCTGCTATTAAATAAACGTCTCCAATCATTTGTAGATTTCAATAAGCTAATACATAAAAACCAAATTGGATTCCAGCACATATCCCGAACATCAGACCATATTCTTACTCTTAAGGCCTTGATTAACAAGCATGTGAACGACAAAACAAAAAAGAAGGTTCACGCGGCTTTCATAGATTTTCGAAAAGCCTTCGACACGGTTTGGCACCGGGGGCTCTTTCAAAAACTACAAGAAAAGGGACTTGATCAGAACTTTCTACGCATAATTGAGTCCATGTATTTTAACACTGAGTGTGCAGTAAAACTAAATAATAAATGTACTGATTTTTTCAAATGCTCAAAAGGGGTCCGTCAAGGATGCCCTCTAAGCCCAACTCTTTTCAATATATACATAAATGACTTGATTGATGAACTTAACGTTAATAACCCAAACCCATTAAATCTAAATAATGAACCAATCACTTGTCTGTTTTACGCGGACGATCTCATAATACTTTTACTATTCACACGACGGGCTTCAAAGATGTCTAAACAGCCTTCATGAATATTGTAACCGCTGGAAACTTGAGGTTAATACTGCCAAATCTAAATGTATGACATTCTATAAAAACAACTGAAAAT
Organism: Chrysaora quinquecirrha; assembly: GCA_014526335.1. Lineage (NCBI taxonomy): Eukaryota > Metazoa > Cnidaria > Scyphozoa > Semaeostomeae > Pelagiidae > Chrysaora > Chrysaora quinquecirrha. Next base: position 949,746 of record JACTAT010000032.1, read on the forward strand.
ACAAAAATACATTTCATATCAACAATGTACCAATAGAAAATGTAACTGAGTACACTTATCTGGGCATTACGATTAATGCAGCTTGTAACTTCAAGGAAACTTTAAATATGCTTAGTGCAAAAGCCAACCGTGCTCTTCTAGCTTTAAATAATAAATGTAAAATAAAGGATCTTCCAGTTAAAATTGCCCTAAAACTGTTTGACTCATTAATATCTCCAATCCTACTCTATGGCTCAGAAGTTTGGGCACCCTACCTTAACCTTGATAACAAAGAATGGGACAAATGTGAAATTGAAAAGACACATACACAATTTCTTAAACGCCTTCTTGGACTTAATAGATCAACTACCAATGCTTTAGTACGAGCTGAGCTGGGTCGCTTCCCTCTTAGTGTAGAAATAAACTGTAGAGTTCATAATTTTATCAAACATGTTTCTCACTACGCCGAACAAGACTCTTTAGTGGCACTAGCCCTAGCTTATGAGAGCTCTATAACTAATCGTAATTCTATAGTATCATTTTTAGATAAATTTATCCCTAGATCAAATCCTGATCAATCTATTTCCCTATCTAACAAAGATACCAAACTTATTTTAAAGCAAAACTATAATGTGTTCTGGCACTCATACATTTGTGATTGTTCCAAAGCACTCACTTACAAAACACATAAAAGCCAAATCTTCTTTGCACCATACCTTCAAATTATTACGAACAGGAAGTACAGAATTGTAGACCACCGATCGAAAGAGATAAACGTTTTGTAAATTCTGCGTAAATAAGGTAGAAAATGAAGTACATTTTCTCCTAGATTGCAAAAAGTACGAAATTGAACGTACACAATTTTCGAATAAAGTACAGGAACTCTACCCTAACTTTATGAACATTCCAACGTCAGAGCAAAAGTATATTTTTTTGATGTCAAATGAGGACAACATTTTTCTACAAATCTTCGGAAAATTTGTTACGGAAATCTATAACAAACGCCTGGATGTTAGTCCCGATATTTGATGTAGAAATTAATTTCTTGTATGTTTTAGAATTATTGTAGTAGCTAATTCAGCTTAAATTTTTTTGTTGTTGTATTGTTCTGTTGTTAATGTAGACCATGTATCCTAGGATATTGTGTCGAATTATATAAAAAAACTGTCACCAAGGGTCCGAATAATTCACACTTCTTTGCTCGCACCCTGCCGTGTAAGAAAGATTTTAAGTCACAGTGTATATGGTCCCATAATCTTAAATAAAAATAATAATTAAAGCTAAACATGAAACTAAAATTTAAATCAGAATTAAAATTGAAATTATTTAAAACCACAAAGAAAAAACCAAAACATAAAAATTGCCTAAAGCAGGATTCAAACTCCCGACGTGCGAGGTAGAAGTAGACTTGTCCCAAGTTTCGAGTAACTAATCTCCAAGTTTCGGTCCCTAACTTTCGCTCCGATTGAATTTAATTGATGTTGTTGTTGTTCGCTTCAGTGAGGGACTTGCTCAAATGCGTGCCTGAAAGCGGCAAACATTTTCCACTTTGCACCCAGAACATTGGTGCACCAATCAGAAAGCAGTATCTGAGTTTTAAACAATAGAGAATTGTGTTTTTTACAAAAGCTATTGTTTTCTTGGCCAATCAAATTCGTTTTTTATTCCGAAATATAAAAATTTTGGTTTGTTTGGATCAAACTGCGAGCCCTTTGGATTACAAGAAATCTTTGGCTAGCAATGTAGGGAAACATCATCGCAACTTCGCACAGGTTCTGCAACAAACGATGTAAATCGAAAAGTTGAGGGTCAAGCAAGTCGTTTTTCCATTCAACTTTGCGATACAGTGTTTTTCAATAGATGAAATCTCTACCCTATTTAAATTTGGCGTGGAAAAGAAGTTAATAATACTTGTTGAATATTGTGTTAACTTTATTAATTTTGGATTCAAACACAGATTGAAGCGGGACCGAACACACCTGAGCTGAAAGCCATCAAGTCAGAGGAACTGCAACAGTAAATATTTCTGAACTTAAATATTATTATTGTATCATCGAGAACACATTTTTTGTAGATACTTAAGGTGCCTGTTCTCATCTGATTCAGCTTCCTGACATTTTGTTTAGGTTTCACAGTTTTCTCTGCTTTTGAGTTCCAAGGTCTCCGTTCTCCGGCCTTCTTCTTCAAAAACTGTACAGTGCGGTACAGAACAAAGAGGCTGTATAGCTGTCCCGAGCCCGAGCCCTCATTTTGTTGCATTATCCGTAATTTTGACTTAATCATAGTCAATAGAAGTGAGGACTGGTCTGGAAACCTATTGTCATAATTTCTTTTGTTCTATTGAATTCGGCCACACAACTTGAACGCGCAAATTATTTTGGTCATGTGATCAAACTGAGGGGAAAACGTTCGAGAATCGACTTCAGAAAACACTAGGAAAGATCAGGAACGACGAGAAATGTTCAGTTTATCATTCAAATTCGTGGATGAAGATAAGTGCAACATCACGTATGATAAGCAGTCCAACTCGGCTGCGGATATAAGCTAATTTCTCCTGAATGGGATCGTTCTTCTGTACTAAAGGCGTCTCTCCCGATACCAAGAAATAAGAATCAGGGCAAAATTTCCGCTAGGAGAGTTCCGCTATTTCTTTTTAAGCAGGAAAATAGTCTTTATAGAAGAAAAATCATTCAGTTCTGAATGTTCGCATATCGTTTACTCGTTCCTATTTCTCGCCCGCTTTTCTCTGGTCGAAAGCCCTCTATCCAAATCGATCACCACATCATTCAAAAACTCAGCAAAACTTATTAAATAATCTTCAGAGCTTCCTCCTTGCGAAAAATAATAGAATTTGAAGACTCTTGATCGAAAGAAAACACAGCTAGGGAGAAGAAGGGGGAGAAAGAATTGCTCTCAATTGACAGAGAAAAGGAGAAACTACTGGCTGAAATTCCGCATGTTAGTTTCTCCCACATTCGAGAAAAACTTTACCTGCTTGCAGTCTCAAGCGAGGGAAATTTTATTCTTCAAAAAGATGTAAGCGATTCAAGGGAGTGAACGGTCTCTGGCTGGAGCTCAAAGTTTGAGGTTCAACTCAAACTCCTCAGATTCTTCTCACAGAATCTTCCCACTTCTGTAATCTCTACTCTTTCGGCTGCACGCAGGAAAAAAAAAAGTTTTCCCGCTGAAAATATTCAATGGATAGAAACTCCTAGAAATCCTTTAACGAGAGAGTGGCGTCCTCCGATGCGAGAACCTTGTGGAAATATTAGCGAAATTCTCCTGATCACGAATACATTACTTAGGTTTATCTTTTTTCCAAACCAAGATTTATTTCCACATTTCTCTGCACGAAAAATAATAGTGAATTTGGAAAGAAAAATTTGAAATGTTCACATTTTCAGTATATTCGAGAGAAATGAAATTGCTCAATACTAGTCACCGCACGCTCTCCCGAAAGCCAGCAATCTAAACCATCATGTATTAAGTTTATGTACAGTGAATAAACTAAAGCAAAGTTGAATGGGCATAACATTTAAATCAAAAACGCCAAGTTTTGCAGAGAAGTTTTGTCATGGATAGTACAGTACATAACGCAAACAGACAAACAACGCACTCGCGTCCCCGTCCCCTCAGTTTGGTCACGTGGCTCGTTAAAATCGAGACAAAGAGTTAAGACAATAGGCTTCCAGACCAGTCCTCACTTCTATTGACTATGACTTAATGTACTCCACATAATAGAGTTAGGATAATAAAGGTTTCTACTAACTCTATGGTACTCCATCAACTAGAGTATATTAACTTTGTTCGCTGCTAGAAAATGGAAATTGAATCGATTTCATTGCAATTTCAAACTTGTCGCCATTTTGTTTCAATTGCCAACCAAATAAATTTGTTTTTCAGCAGAGTTGAGTCGAGTTTGCATTGCACAGCAAAAAGTGATATAAGAGAGATTTCTGTCAGGGGGTCGCAGTATCTTCAGTCGAACAGAATTATGGAAACGAGGCAAACAATGTCAGTCCACTTTCGGAAACGAATTTGAACGAGTCATTAGTTTGAACGTCCAGCAACTCAATTCAATAGCGATAACTACGGCTCAGGTGATAGGTCTAGGGTAGAAGGTGAGCGTTGTAGCCACTCGACTATCTAGCCACGCATAATGATGTCTAACGAGCTTATAACTTATACCAAAAGCAAATTTTAGTTACCAGACGTCTCCTCGGCATTTTGCAAACACTTCCAACAGGAAAAAACAGAAAAAAAAAGTTCTAAAGGAAAAGATATTCTCCTGAGGGGAGTCGAACTCCTGACACCCATCGCAGACACACCGCCTTACCGACCGTGCTAGGGTGCCTTGTTGTGATACAGTGATAATCCTCCTACAGAAAACAATCGTGCGAATGTCCAAACGGGCACCAATGACGCACTTCAAAGAAGCCCCAATTACCCCAGAAGAGAGTCGCAAAAAACAAAAGGGTGATGACACGCCTACCCCAAGGTCGGCAGAGCAAAGGAAAGTCGGAAAATCGTAACATTCCTCACAGCGGCGAAGCGACTCTTACAAAATCGGTTGCCATGGCACCTACCATTTTGGTATATACAGATGTTAATGAAACATTATGAATAATACAATATGCCTTATCATTAGACTACGATGGGACAACATAAATGGCTTTTTTATTTACAGTCATTTTATTACATTTTACCAACGACAGTTTTCGAACAGGGAATGAAAACGTGTTGGCACAAGAAGAACGAAAGCTAGAGGACCCAAGGGGGAAAATTGCAAGGATTAGATTTTCGAAACCATATTTGATCATTTATTGTTTTTATATATTCAAAGATCAGTAAATGAAAACGTATGAAAAATCCCCCCTCCAGTATTTCTTTCTAGTAAATTTCCACATTTTAAAAAATCGCTTAATTTCTTAGCTCGTACATGACGCGGGTTGCCGAGCCCCCGTCTTTTAACACTGTTTCTCAATCTGATTACGCTTGATTAACATGATAGCCATGCAAATGCCCACACTATTCAAAGATATCCCTCCACACTACTGAACATCCCCTGCACTACTGAGAGATTATCCCCCACACTACTGAACATCCCAGACGCTTCTCAGAGATGCCTCTCAACGTGCATCATAGTATCCCCACACTGCTAAGAATAATTGGCGTCTGAATTAGACAATCATATTATTTTAATGCTTTGGTACCTGTTCCTTGCAAACATTTCCAAATCATTGAAAATTCAAAGCAACACATTAACTTCCAAAAATTTCAGACGTAAAATCCTCGGACGCTTATTTTCGGATGACAAATTTTGGACGCAAAGTTTTCAATTGCGGACAAATCTCGGACAAAATTAAATAATACGATAAAGAGATAAACTCTGACAAAATTATAGAAAAATGGATTCAAGAAATAAGATGCGAAGAAAATAGTCGTGGATTCGAAATCAGTAGGATGAATTGCATCTATTCGAAGACCAAATATTTGAGACTGGGGGCCCCTTCATAAAATTTAAGTGTTTGTGTCAATTCAGTTGTCACCATAATCGGTATGGAGGTCTACAAATGGACCTTCTGACTCTAAATCACTGCTGATTGCGTCGGAAATACTTATCATTTCAAAGAAGCATTTCACGAGTAGCATTATAAAAAGCATAAAGGAGTAAACCGCAACGTTATTTGCTCTTATTCATCAAATTGAACTTTTGATGGCAGTAAAATTTCCGGACAGATGAAAGTTTCGGATGGTAAAAATTTCGGACGATAAAATTTTTTGGACTCCAAAAGTGTCTAAAAATTTAACCATCCGAAATTTTTGGTAATCAATGTAAGACACCGTTTTTGACTCGCGGGAAGCGCGAGGAGTATGAAGAGTATGGGGAGCATTTCGTGTTTCGTGTCGTCCAATTCGGCATTCTTTCATTGTTCGTGATGATGCATTGCGAAAAGTATTGTTTGTCTATTATAATCTATTGTAATGCGAAAAATCGATTGTTCTTTTGTCTCCCTCGTTAATCTCGATTGTCCTATTGTCTCTGGATGAATCTACTGTATGATAGAATCTACTGTATGTATGTATGACTTATCTGGGCATTACGATTAATGCAGCTTGTAACTTCAAGGAAACTTTAAATATGCTTAGTGCAAAAGCCAACCGTGCTCTTCTAGCTTTAAATAATAAATGTAAAATAAAGGATCTCCCAGTTAAAATTGCCCTAAAACTGTTTGACTCATTAATATCTCCAATCCTACTCTATGGCTCAGAAGTTTGGGCACCCTACCTTAACCTTGATAACAAAGAATGGGACAAATGTGAAATTGAAAAGACACATACACAATTTCTTAAACGCCTTCTTGGACTTAATAGATCAACTACCAATGCTTTAGTACGAGCTGAGCTGGGTCGCTTCCTCTTAGTGTAGAAATAAACTGTAGAGTTCATAATTTTATCAAACATGTTTCTCACTACGCCGAACAAGACTCTTTAGTGGCACTAGCCCTAGCTTATGAGAGCTCTATAACTAATCGTAATTCTATAGTATCATTTTAGATAAATTTATACCTAGATCAAATCCTGATCAATCTATTTCCCTATCTAACAAAGATACCAAACTTATTTTAAAGCAAAACTATAACGTGTTCTGGAACTCATACATTTGTGATTGTTCCAAAGCACTCACTTACAAAACACATAAAAGCCAAATCTTCTTTGAACCATACCTTCAAATCATTACGAACAGGAAGTACAGAAGGATTCTTACGAAATTAAGACTAAGTGATCATTGTCTAGAAATAGAAAAGGGCAGACATTGTAGACCACCCATCGAAAGAGATAAACGTTTTTGTAAATTCTGCGTAAATAAGGTAGAAAATGAAGTACATTTTCTCCTAGATTGCAAAAAGTACGAAATTGAACGTACACAATTTTCGAATAAAGTACAGGAACTCTACCCTAACTTTATGAACATTCCAACGTCAGAGCAAAAGTATATTTTTTTGATGTCAAATGAGGACAACATTTTTCTTCAAATCTTCGGAAAATTTGTTACGGAAATCTATAACAAACGCCTGGATGTTAATCCCGATATTTGATGTAGAAATTAATTTCTTGTCTGTTTTAGAACTATTGTAGTAGCTTATTAAGCTTAAATTTTATTTTTTGTATTGTTCTGTTGTTAATGTAGACCATGTATCCTAGGATATTGTGTCGAATTATATAAAAAAAAAAAAAAAAAAAAGAATGCCGAATCTGTCCACGGAGTTCAATGTGGAGAACAGAGTAATGGCGGACGGATTTTAGCATTGGCTTTGTCCCTTCTTACTTCTTGGTACTTCTTGGCCGTAAGTTATCAGACACTGTTCTGGAATAAAAGATTCTGATGATTGCCTACACGTATAGTTATAGCTATCGGTTGGCCTAACAGGTTTCCTCTTTGAAATGGCGATGAGAATCGTTTGCAAAAACAAGGGTTAGGCCTACTAGGACGACTTCGAATCGTTTACAAAAGGTGGGCCTAGAACTGCTTTTTCAAACTCATGAAAGATCGAAATGTAAAAAGGTAGTATAGTATATGTATAGGTAGAGTATGTAAATTTAGTTGGAAATAGATTTCTCAGAATAAAATAAAGCTAATATACAGTAGGCTAGAATTTAATTATCGTATCAGTCATGATAGTAACCACTTAGGTATCATGACAAGCCTTTGATATTTAGTAGGGCAACGTTTCGGGAGAGATCTATCTCTCATCATTTGGCAATGAGAAATGTGATAATAAGTAATGTGCTGTAATAATTAGTAAATTATTTACTATCTTTCAGGCCAAAAGTTGACAAAGGACCTATGGGAGCAATTGCCCCCATCACTTAGTAGGCCTAGGTTAAACAATTCCCTTGTAGGCCTATTTATCTTTTTGGTAAGTTTTTTTTCAAACCAATTGAATTGTTGTGAATTTTGCATGACAAATAATTTGCCTTCAAAGCAAAGGTTGCTAAAGAAGTATTGGGGTATTGGCCTGTTTAACTTTGCGCCATTTGTTTGCCAATCAGTCATGCATTTAATAGATAAAAGGTCCTACAGATCAGCTATCACGAGACTTCTTATTAGCGCCCATAGATTAAAAATTGAAACTGGACGATACACAGGAAAAACAAATAGATTAGACAAATGTAAAAGAACTTGTGATTATTGCAAAACAGACGCAAAACCTTTAGATGATGAAATCCATTTCATTTTTGATTGCGAGAATAATAAGACTGAAAGAGAACTACTCTTCCAGAAAATTGATCTTGATTTTGAGTCCGTAAGCAAAATGTCAGATAAAGAAAAAATCGACTTATTCATAAAACTACTAAAGTATCCAAACTCGAATGAAGAACTTAATTGTCTTGCAAAATTTATTTACATGTCTGAGCAACAAAGAAATAAATTTTAGATAAATGATAGAACAGCTATTAATTATTAATTCAGTAATATTATTAAGTATTGTTAGGTTTAAATAGATTCTAAAATAGTCTACTAGGTTGCATAAAGAATAGGACAAACATTTATAGAATTCTTGTATTTAAGTTCTATGGTATTTAAGTTCTATGGTCTATTGTTTTTAATTCTAAATTTTTTATTTCCTTTTTTTTCTTCTTTAAAATTTTAGTTTCTGTATTCTTTAGCCTTACAAATTAATTTTTTCAATTTGTGAACTAGTATTAATTGTACTATTTTGCATAATTTGTTATAATCAATTTGATGTAAGTGCTATTAGACCCCATAGTGGGTGAATAATATATGAAATGAAATGAAAAAATGCATTTAACATTAAAACAAGAAATCTCTATCAATCTATTTCTTACACATATTGGCATATCCTTTATTTTGCATTACAAAAGAAAAGTCAATATTCAGTAATAACATAAAATTACATAATTTCATAGTTGTGGCTAGGGGAATGGGGAAACGGGGAATGGGGAACATAGAAATGAAGGGAACCTCAAACAGGTGAAACAAGGGAATCTCTAGCAAATACATATTTATGCCAAATGTTACATCTTTGTTTTAAGATAGCAGGCAAACACAGTGGCCATTCAACTAGTCTGTTTGAAATCACATGGTTTCTAAGAGTATTCTCACAAAATATATTAAAATGGAAATCATGGAAGTGCTGAAAATATATCCAAACGGGCATACAACTTGATAATGAATAAAATAACCAGAAGCTTAAACATTTTTTAAGATAGCAAACGAAAGATGACAAGATATTAGCTATCGACTATATATTCGACTGCACTTTCCAGCAGTCATCATCAGAGTAACGGTTTTACAAATTCAACGGTTAAAGTTAAGAATTTAAAATTTAATTATTTAATTGTTGTCATGGTAATTGATATATGACAACTCCAAAGAAGAACCGGAAACAATAATGACGTAATGATAACAAATGTTTTAATTAAACAGTTTTAACGGAATGGATTTGTCTTGCGCATTCAACGACGGTTTCAGCTTCTTGATCTCCAATGCCTCTGATATTTTACGTTTATAGTAATTGCGATGATTTTTAGATAGCAACGTGAAATTGTTCAATTTTACTGTATCATGACCAGACTCAGTTGAGTGTTTAAAACATGCGAATTGTTGTCTCTACCGCTATGATCTTTCATTCTTTCACTTAATCGTCTACCAACCTCTCCTACGTATGATTGAGTGCAATTTTCATTTGGACAATCTACTTTATATACAAGGTTGTGCTGATGTTCATAGTTAGTTTTATCTTTAATATTAAAATGAGAACTCAATTTTGTCCCTGTGAATATGACCTTTACCTTTTGGTTATCCAATGTAGATTGATTTATTGTTCTTTTCAAAGACTTGATTATGTTTTCTCCTTCTTTACCTTTGTAAGGCAGTATAAGCATATTATTTTTAGTTTCAAGAACATTATTCGCATGCTCTTCTACGGTATTGCTTGAAACCTTTTCATCTCTGCGTGCCTGTTCAGACTCAACTTGCTCTTTTATTTGCGAAATCAGCCATTTTGGATATCCGTTAATATCTTTAAAAACCTTAAGTAAATGATTGAATTCTTCATTACGATACTCTACAGTGGAACATATATTGAACGCTCTATGGAAAAGGGTTTTAAGAGTGCTTCTCTTCCATGATATAGGCGCGAATGATTGCCAATGCAAATAAACATCATTATTTGTTGGTTTCCTATACACAGTCGTTCCTAAGATATCATTAGAACGGATCAGTAGAACATCAAGAAAAGAAATTTTGCAATTTTGTTCTTCTTCATGTGTGAACTTTATTTTCTGATGGAAACTATTTAATTGTGAGATCACAAATTGAATTGAATCACTTTTGATCAATGTGAAGGTGTCATCGACGTATCGTTTCCACGGGAACATGTGTTGTGATAAATTAGGCATCAAAGATCTTTCTAAATCTACCATGAATATGCCGGCTAGCACTGGTCCAAGAGGGGAACCCATCGCTACACCATCATTCTGTTTGTATATCGTATCATTGTATGTAAAATGAACGTTTTTTGTACAGAGCAATAGCAAGTTCTTCAAATCTTCCTTACCTATATTGGTACTGATTTCTTGGTTATCATAGATTCTTTTGAGTACAAGATCAATTGTGTAATCAAGTGGAACATTTGTAAATAGAGAAGTGACATCGAATGATACAAGTTTATAGTTTTGTGGAATCTTTAGTGTCTTAGTGTATTTAATAAACTCATTGGTGGAACTTACAGTATATTCGGAGGTACTTAATGGTGACAAGAGTTTTGCTAGATATTTCGCCATATGATAAGATGCAGTTCCAATATTTGAAATTATGGGTCTAATGGGAAGATTATCAACCGTATCACCTTCTTTCAATTTATGTATTTTTGCTGTACCGTAAAACTTTCCTGGTGCTGATCCAGTAGGGTATAGTTTTTTAAATTCATTTTCTGGAAGATTATTCTTTATTTTCCTCAACGCATTCTGTATTTTTCTTTCAATTGTCGATGTTGGATCTTTTTTACATTTATCAAATTGGCCACTATTAAGCAATGATAAACATTTTTCTGTGTACTTTGTTTTATCTAAAATTACCACACCTCGACCTTTATCTTGTTTTAAAATGAGTATATCAGGATTACATTTAAGTTTGTTTATTGCTGTTTTATATTTGTAAGGCACTTTGACTTTTCCGTATTTTTCGCAAGTTGACAAAAGTTTAGTTTTAATTCTAGTCAAATCACTGTCAGGGATATGAGAGAGATTCTTTAGTAAGTTTTGGTAAAATTGTTCAAACTCTGTTTCTAATGCCGTTAAGCTGACTGAAGTAGGAACATGATGGTCTAAACCGAACGAGAGGGCAATTTCCTCATCTTTACTTAATGTGTACGACGACATGTTATGGACGGTATGTTTGAGATATGAGAATTGATCTTTTTGTCTGTTTGTCTGGGCTCTGAGCTTTGTTAATTTTCTCTCATGACGACAGTTTATACTCAAGATCCTGCTATCGACTGCTACTTTAATTTGATGAACGAGAGCGTTATATTCTATCAGAGTCAAGTTAACAAGGAGTTTCCGAGATATTATTTTAATTTCATTGCGTAGTTTTCGTTTTCTTGGTGCTTATTTTGCATCTCTGTTTCCATTACTAACCGTGAAATTTTCTTCTTTAATTTATATGGAACATGTTGTATCGATAATTTTACCTTACAGAAATCTGGTATGAGTTCTTCTTTTTTACATGACTTGATGTATTGTAGATCTAATTCTATTTTCTTAACTTTTGTCTTGAGGTTTTCCAAACGTTTAACCATTTTACTTGTTTCTTGCCCATGCTTCTTTTTTATGTATGAAAATATATCCAAACGGGCATACAACTTGATAATGAATAAAATAACCAGAAGCTTAAACATTTTTTAAGATAGCAAACGAAAGATGACAAGATATTAGCTATCGACTATATATTCGACTGCACTTTCCAGCAGTCATCATCAGAGTAACGGTTTTACAAATTCAACGGTTAAAGTTAAGAATTTAAAATTTAATTATTTAATTGTTGTCATGGTAATTGATATATGACAACTCCAAAGAAGAACCGGAAACAATAATGACGTAATGATAACAAATGTTTTAATTAAACAGTTTTAACGGAATGGATTTGTCTTGCGCATTCAACGACGGTTTCAGCTTCTTGATCTCCAATGCCTCTGATATTTTACGTTTATAGTAATTGCGATGATTTTTAGATAGCAACGTGAAATTGTTCAATTTTACTGTATCATGACCAGATAATCGTCTACCAACCTCTCCTACGTATGATTGAGTGCAATTTTCATTTGGACAATCTACTTTATATACAAGGTTGTGCTGATGTTCATAGTTAGTTTTATCTTTAATATTAAAATGAGAACTCAATTTTGTCCCTGTGAATATGACCTTTACCTTTTGGTTATCCAATGTAGATTGATTTATTGTTCTTTTCAAAGACTTGATTATGTTTTCTCCTTCTTTACCTTTGTAAGGCAGTATAAGCATATTATTTTTAGTTTCAAGAACATTATTCGCATGCTCTTCTACGGTATTGCTTGAAACCTTTTCATCTCTGCGTGCCTGTTCAGACTCAACTTGCTCTTTTATTTGCGAAATCAGCCATTTTGGATATCCGTTAATATCTTTAAAAACCTTAAGTAAATGATTGAATTCTTCATTACGATACTCTACAGTGGAACATATATTGAACGCTCTATGGAAAAGGGTTTTAAGAGTGCTTCTCTTCCATGATATAGGCGCGAATGATTGCCAATGCAAATAAACATCATTATTTGTTGGAATATATTGAAAACATAATTATTTGTTGGAATATATTAAAAACCCTTTTCCATAGAGCGTTCAATATATGTTCCACTGTAGAGTATCGTAATGAAGAATTCAATCATTTACTTAAGGTTTTTAAAGATATTAACGGATATCCAAAATGGCTGATTTCGCAAATAAAAGAGCAAGTTGAGTCTGAACAGGCACGCAGAGATGAAAAGGTTTCAAGCAATACCGTAGAAGAGCATGCGAATAATGTTCTTGAAACTAAAAATAATATGCTTATACTGCCTTACAAAGGTAAAGAAGGAGAAAACATAATCAAGTCTTTGAAAAGAACAATAAATCAATCTACATTGGATAACCAAAAGGTAAAGGTCATATTCACAGGGACAAAATTGAGTTCTCATTTTAATATTAAAGATAAAACTAACTATGAACATCAGCACAACCTTGTATATAAAGTAGATTGTCCAAATGAAAATTGCACTCAATCATACGTAGGAGAGGTTGGTAGACGATTAAGTGAAAGAATGAAAGATCATAGCGGTAGAGACAACAATTCGCATGTTTTAAACACTCAACTGAGTCTGGTCATGATACAGTAAAATTGAACAATTTCACGTTGCTATCTAAAATCATCGCAATTACTATAAACGTAAAATATCAGAGGCATTGGAGATCAAGAAGCTGAAACCGTCGTTGAATGCGCAAGACAAATCCATTCCGTTAAAACTGTTTAATTAAAACATTTGTTATCATTACGTCATTATTGTTTCCGGTTCTTCTTTGGAGTTGTCATATATCAATTACCATGACAACAATTAAATAATTAAATTTTAAATTCTTAACTTTAACCGTTGAATTTGTAAAACCGTTATTTGATGATGACTGCTGGAAAGTGCAGTCGAATATATAGTCGATAGCTAATATCTTGTCATCTTTCGTTTGCTATCTTAAAAAATGTTTAAGCTTCTGGTTATTTTATTCATTATCAAGTTGTATGCCCGTTTGGATATATTTTCATACATAAAAAAGAAGCATGGGCAAGAAACAAGTAAAATGGTTAAACGTTTGGAAAACCTCAAGACAAAAGTTAAGAAAATAGAATTAGATCTACAATACATCAAGTCATGTAAAAAAGAAGAACTCATACCAGATTTCTGTAAGGTAAAATTATCGATACAACATGTTCCATATAAATTAAAGAAGAAAATTTCACGGTTAGTAATGGAAACAGAGATGCAAAATAAGCACCAAGAAAAACGAAAACTACGCAATGAAATTAAAATAATATCTCGGAAACTCCTTGTTAACTTGACTCTGATAGAATATAACGCTCTCGTTCATCAAATTAAAGTAGCAGTCGATAGCAGGATCTTGAGTATAAACTGTCGTCATGAGAGAAAATTAACAAAGCTCAGAGCCCAGACAAACAGACAAAAAGATCAATTCTCATATCTCAAACATACCGTCCATAACATGTCGTCGTACACATTAAGTAAAGATGAGGAAATTGCCCTCTCGTTCGGTTTAGACCATCATGTTCCTACTTCAGTCAGCTTAACGGCATTAGAAACAGAGTTTGAACAATTTTACCAAAACTTACTAAAGAATCTCTCTCATATCCCTGACAGTGATTTGACTAGAATTAAAACTAAACTTTTGTCAACTTGCGAAAAATACGGAAAAGTCAAAGTGCCTTACAAATATAAAACAGCAATAAACAAACTTAAATGTAATCCTGATATACTCATTTTAAAACAAGATAAAGGTCGAGGTGTGGTAATTTTAGATAAAACAAAGTACACAGAAAAATGTTTATCATTGCTTAATAGTGGCCAATTTGATAAATGTAAAAAAGATCCAACATCGACAATTGAAAGAAAAATACAGAATGCGTTGAGGAAAATAAAGAATAATCTTCCAGAAAATGAATTTAAAAAACTATACCCTACTGGATCAGCACCAGGAAAGTTTTACGGTACAGCAAAAATACATAAATTGAAAGAAGGTGATACGGTTGATAATCTTCCCATTAGACCCATAATTTCAAATATTGGAACTGCATCTTATCATATGGCGAAATATCTAGCAAAACTCTTGTCACCATTAAGTACCTCCGAATATACTGTAAGTTCCACCAATGAGTTTATTAAATACACTAAGACACTAAAGATTCCACAAAACTATAAACTTGTATCATTCGATGTCACTTCTCTATTTACAAATGTTCCACTTGATTACACAATTGATCTTGTACTCAAAAGAATCTATGATAACCAAGAAATCAGTACCAATATAGGTAAGGAAGATTTGAAGAACTTGCTATTGCTCTGTACAAAAAACGTTCATTTTACATACAATGATACGATATACAAACAGAATGATGGTGTAGCGATGGGTTCCCCTCTTGGACCAGTGCTAGCCGGCATATTCATGGTAGATTTAGAAAGATCTTTGATGCCTAATTTATCACAACACATGTTCCCGTGGAAACGATACGTCGATGACACCTTCACATTGATCAAAAGTGATTCAATTCAATTTGTGATCTCACAATTAAATAGTTTCCATCAGAAAATAAAGTTCACACATGAAGAAGAACAAAATTGCAAAATTTCTTTTCTCGATGTTCTACTGATCCGTTCTAATGATATCTTAGGAACGACTGTGTATAGGAAACCAACAAATAATGATGTTTATTTGCATTGGCAATCATTCGCGCCTATATCATGGAAGAGAAGCACTCTTAAAACCCTTTTCCATAGAGCGTTCAATATATGTTCCACGGTAGAGTATCGTAATGAAGAATTCAATCATTTACTTAAGGTTTTAAAGATATTAACGGATATCCAAAATGGCTGATTTCGCAAATAAAAGAGCAAGTTGAGTCTGAACAGGCACGCAGAGATGAAAAGGTTTCAAGCAATACCGTAGAAGAGCATGCGAATAATGTTCTTGAAACTAAAAATAATATGCTTATACTGCCTTACAAAGGTAAAGAAGGAGAAAACATAATCAAGTCTTTGAAAAGAACAATAAATCAATCTACATTGGATAACCAAAAGGTAAAGGTCATATTCACAGGGACAAAATTGAGTTCTCATTTTAATATTAAAGATAAAACTAACTATGAACATCAGCACAACCTTGTATATAAAGTAGATTGTCCAAATGAAAATTGCACTCAATCATACGTAGGAGAGGTTGGTAGACGATTAAGTGAAAGAATGAAAGATCATAGCGGTAGAGACAACAATTCGCATGTTTTAAACACTCAACTGAGTCTGGTCATGATACAGTAAAATTGAACAATTTCACGTTGCTATCTAAAATCATCGCAATTACTATAAACGTAAAATATCAGAGGCATTGGAGATCAAGAAGCTGAAACTGTCGTTGAATGCGCAAGACAAATCCATTCCGTTAAAACTGTTTAATTAAAACATTTGTTATCATTACGTCATTATTGTTTCCGGTTCTTCTTTGGAGTTGTCATATATCAATTACCATGACAACAATTAAATAATTAAATTTTAAATTCTTAACTTTAACCGTTGAATTTGTAAAACCGTTACTTGATGATGACTGCTGGAAAGTGCAGTCGAATATATAGTCGATAGCTAATATCTTGTCATCTTTCGTTTGCTATCTTAAAAATGTTTAAGCTTCTGGTTATTTTATTCATTATGGAAGTTCAGATGTATTTCATTAAAAAAATTAAAACAATAGAAAGTTAGATATGTTGTATTTATTTAGAATTCTAAAGCGGAGGAACGGTAAAATTTGTGCAAAATTGAAGAAATTCGCAAACATAACGTCCAATAGGCAAATCCCCAAATTTAACCACCATTGAATTCAGCGCCCCCGAAAATCCCTTAATGCAGTTCCTGGCAATCCAACACATTTGGCAGCCAATGTAGCTACAATAGCAACAATTTGTCGTTAAAAAATTATTTATCTTATAAAATATCAACTGATTGGCTGAGCATGCTCGTTCGAAGCAGAAAGACTCAGTTATGATTTGCTTGAATGAACATGCTCATTCTAAAAGCTTTCTTGCAGTTGCACAGCACTAATCAGTGACTATTGTTTTGATGTTGTGGCCAGAGACATTGAAAACAGGAAAAACATTGAAGAAAGCATTGAAGAAAGATTGGTTATGTTAAATTTCTAATGGGTATATTTAAACATTTTTGTGCCTGTTGAATATTCTTTATATATGAATTGAATTTGTTGCAAGAAAATTGCATGTTCGCCATTTCATTTGTTTTTACAGTACCATTTAGACCTGTTTGTAGTTAATGTTAAACAAATTTTTTTAATATAGACATAAGGTAATTCTTAATCAAAATATTTTCTGTCACTCAGAATTTGTCAATGATGAGAGACAGATTGAAAGCTATTTGTAATCATTAACAATTTTTGCTGAATAAAACACAACTTAGCTGTTACATGTCAATAAGTTCTTGTTTCACTTGAGATATGAATTGGCAAAATTTGGTGCTATTCTGAACCTGCTGCTGCGCCAAAGCAGTCAAAGCTTGTCGAAATACTTGAATCCTCTTACAGTGAAACGTCTTGATCTAAAATTATTAAGCATACACAACATAACATAACATGTTCAATGAAAGCCTTTAGGGAGACAAATTTAAATACAAGTAGAGAATTTCGTTGATCATTTACTTCAGTTATATCTAATGGATTTTGTAGACTCGAAAGAAAAATAATTCAAAATCTGCAGTAAATACAACCTAAACATGTCTCAAAGTTGTGTTAGCAAATTAAAATCAATTGCAGCAAGAAACAATAAGAGTGGAAATGAAGACCCCGAATACACTCTAGCTGATCACTTTTTGATCCGCTAGAAAAAGTGTATCGGATAGGGCTTCTGTTTCCTCAAGAAAAAACGATCTAATACAGATTTTATACACCTGTACATCTGTACACTTTTTGTGCCTGCTAGAAAAAAGGATCAATCTAGTATACTAAAAACCAAGAAATTCAGGAGTATGGGTCGATGGGAAAATGGATAAGTCTTGGAACTCTAAATTGATTGAGGACAATAACGGAGTTTGCGACTTGGATTTTACTTCTTATTGGTCAGTGCTGATCAGGTACAATTGGGCAATTAGCTTGTTTTCTTGGTCTTTACAAGGAATGTCTTGAATAGACGTAGAAGCTTTGTTTTTCGTTCACTGTTTTTCTTGTTCATTCATACGGTATTTAGTTTGTAATTTGCAAAACCTTCAAAAACAAGAAACAAGCAGGCCAGCCAGGTGTTGTTATAAAATAGCTTCTATGTTTACAGTCCCGATTTTAGCTACATTTTGAATTGGTCGAGGGATATCAAATGCAAAAACTTTACGTACTAAACTCGACATCACTTTTAACCTTCACAACCATAAGCCATTCGTAGTCACAGATAAAACTGTTTGAGTTTTAGGTGGCCAATGCGAAAATGCTTCGTTGTGTTGCTCAAGTTTACCTATCATTCCATTGGTGTCACGCCATGCTAACATGTTAGAAATAACTTCAGGCACCAAAATGCCATTAAAGTAATCCAAGACTATAACAATGATGCAAACTGCTGTTTACTTTTGCACAAACCGCATGGATATCATGATACAGTCGAGTCCCGCTATCTCGAACTCGCACGGGAAATGAAAATTTGTTCGACATAGCGGGACTTCGAGATATCCGTACTCTGAATTTTTTCGATCAAAAAGCGGTCATCTGTGTGTAAAAGTAGAATATAAACCAAGGAAAAGACCTCATTTGTCTCAAAAGCTGTGTTAAACATCCAATTTAACTAAAATAGCACATTATTGAAGCTTGCTTCATATTTTGGAGTACTTCTTCATCTAGTAACAACGATAGCATCAAGCATAATAGCCCACCAACCTGTGCTTATCAACCACAGTAGTGCGTGCAGATTTGCTAGCGTGACAACATACCCAGCCAATATGCAGTCTGTGTACAGAAAAACGACAACATTGTGAAATTCAAGAGTGATAATTCAGAAGTGAAATTACCGTACCCATGTTATAGTAGCGGTTTCGGCAGCAGAGGTAAAAACAGATTCGTATCTGAATCGGTTAAAATAAAGCATACGCGATCATAAATATCAGATGGCAACAATTAATTTTCAACAGAATCAATATTATTTTCTCATGTTACCAAATGCAAGGCGGGAGCGAGAAACGGAAATAAATTATTCTTCAAGTTATGAAAGTTGCGGTTATGGGTGTGCGGTCTATTCTCCATTCGCCGATAGATAGAAATAATTAAATTTTCAAACGAAGTTTCCTCGAAATGGGTGGTCGTACGATTTTATCGAAAAGATTTCAAAATGCGCTTAAGCAAAAACCCTGTCTTGGGAATTGTAATTGCTAAATGAATTAAAAGTAAATCTTTCATTCGAAGAGGAAGCCCTTCAACAAGAACAAAAAATATTTTATGAATGGAATTCATGCCAAACGCAGATGGCACCGAAGTCGTTGCAAAAACTTGCTTCACTTAGTGTTGAAGAGATTACAACTAGCGGGCATGGAATATTTTGGTTCCGTTGACGTTCAAGGTTATGAAAATGTTGGGAATCATTTAGTCGTTGATATAATGGCTGATAAAGCAATTCAGAAAGTGAAAGATGCGTAATTAAAAGACTGGGGTCGGATGAACTCAAAAGGGCGAAAGAAAACTGTAAAGAAATGCGGCATGTGGCAATCAAGGACATGACTCCTGGGACAAATCCTGTATCCTGTCCAAAGTATCCGTGACAAGAAGTAGTGGTGATTTTGTGGTAGGAACAGTTACTTCATGTAAACGTCAAATAATTATTTTTGTACGTTATGATCTTTCTATAATATCTATATAACGTCAATAGTGGGAAGTCATTGGAACTAGAAGTTTCTGCTAGAACATATTTGCATGTATAATCTCTATAAGCGCAATAACTCACTCGACTTGTATTATCTTGTAGTAGCTCCATGAAATAAGCAAAGTCAGTCAGCGTAAGGTCAGCCCAAAGTAAGCTGCATGGCAAGATGGAGAATCCTCTCAAATGTCGAATGACTCCATGCGCGCATGTAAAACTCAAGCAGCAAAGATCCTCATGCAACGAAAGATTGCGGTTATAAAAAGTGGTGGCGAATCATTCTCGTTCAACTTCTAAGGAAATAAAAATTCTAAACAGACAGTTCAACAATTCAAAACACAGGGGCCCTATGGGCATATTTTGGTCAAATGATGATAGACGATTGTCGCTATGCACAATTACGATAATAACGATTATGACGATAATGGTGATGGTTATGATGATGATGATGATCTTCATGGCCATGATGATCATGACGCTGGTTGTGTTGGTGGTTATCTTATTCTATTCCCTGGACCTCAACAAAACAGCAATAACATTGATGATGATGATGATGATATTGGTCATGATGATGATGATGACTTGTAATGATGATGATGATAATGACGACGATGACGATGATGATGATGATGATTGTGGTGGTGTGGTGGTGCTTGTTGTTGTTGTGGTGATCTAATTCTCCCGAGTTTATGCCGTTAATGAGAGTTTGTCACATTATTATTGAAGATAATGATACAGTAAAGATAGTGGTGATGATAATGATGATGATGCTCTAGACGACAACAACGATGATGATAATGTTGAAGACGGCAATGATGATCACCGTCTCCGAAATGATCATCATCCCCTCGACAATAATGATGATGTTTTTTATGATGATGATGGTGATGATGATGATGATGATGATAACTGTTGACATGGTTGTGGTTGTTGTAATAGTGGTTGTGGCGATCCGAGTTCGCATTGATCTCGTGTTACACATTTTCCTTTCTTCAAGCGACACTCCACCCCCACTCCATTATGTTTGGTATTTTGCTCTAAATTTCATCAAAGGAATTGTGAGCTTTTCGCGGCGTATAACTCCGAAGAAAAGCTCTTCGATTCCTCGTTGCATTTCTGGCTTCTGCAGTCATCGTCAATTCAACAACATGTTCAGGTTTCGAGTGTTCTACTACAATAATTCAGGGGCGGCGCCAGCCGCTAAAATGTGGGGTGGACTAGTGAGCGAAGCGAGCAAAGTATGGGGGTCTGGGGGCTTGCCCACAGAAAAATTTCTAGGGGCCACGTCCTTTAGAATGCCGGGAAACGGCCCCTAGAGTGGCGGGAAACGCCTTTTTTGAATAGGATGAAAGATAGTATCCAAAAAAGAACAAAAACGACCGCTTGGTGCTTGAACAACAATTTCGTTGTAGGAAAATCAATGGTAAAGTCTCTAAAAAAGGAAACTGACTCATCGACCCCCCCCCCACCATTTTCTGATCGAATTTGGGTGAATTAAAAAATCGATCTTGGAGAAAAGTGGGGTGGACGCGTCCCCCCCCCCCAGTCCACCCCGTGGCGCCGCCCCTGCAATAATTCTTGTGGAGGTTTAACGTGCTTATTCTCTGAAAAAGCGATTTGCCATTCATTTTGATACTGTTCTCTCTAATTGCAAGCTTCTGGGTCAAAATTTGAAAGTCTCGATTTTCAAGCCTTTGAACATTTTGATTTGAACAATGCATGCAAACTCATAATACCACGTTTTACGTAGTACAACTGTTTTAACGCCAAGGCCATATTTGGTCACAATTGCAGT